>SKCR01004502.1:0-26523 GCA_019454045.1 Zanthoxylum bungeanum | reverse complement strand
CTCTATAAGGGCTTAAAAGAAACCATCTGCAAGGACATAAATACAGTAATTATCTAACGGACAATCTCAACACTATACGATTCACATCTTCAATAGGGGAATTACTATTTACAGACAACCTAAAGCTTAGAGATAAGCTTGTAAACTGAAGTTTGCAGCTGCATTTTGAAACAAGAGAAGAACAAGTATATAAAAAAAAAAACAAATTGGGATACATGCTCCTTATCTTATGTTCAAAATCTCCAAATGCTTCAGAACTTGAAAGACAATAAAATGGAGCTAAAAGCTCAAGTTCTTAGTATATGTTACCGGTTAAGAATTGCTGCAGATTTGGACCAAAGAAACAAAATGGCAATGAGAAGGAGTAGAACACTAGACACAAGCGACAACAAGTGTAACCAGATCTCTCAAACACTACCCAAGCAGCTAAGTTACCAACAATATCCCCAGAGTTGCATTTTTTCGCCTCCAGAGAATCACATCTGCAGCTGTTTTAAGTTGAACAAAGATCAACATCAACTCCTGAACTAATAAGATTGCATTAGACATAAGATGAAACTTCCAAATCAATGTAAAATCGACCCTTATAGCTCTCTTTAGTGCAACATATGTGGAACTAATAAAATAATTTATATCGAATCAAAAGGTCATGAAAATTAACCTGATCACATTTTCACTTACCAAGACCTCCTCCGAGGATTTCATGTATAGTTATTTGTCTGTTAAACAATCGATCCGATGAACCCATTTAAAGAGAAACTGAAAACAGAATCTTGAATCCAGTTCAGATCTCTAAAACCCCAAGTAACAGACATAAAAGAGAAAAGTTAAGAGCTTCTCTTAGCCTTATATTTAACTAAAGGTATGGGTGGTGGAGTCAGATTCCAGCCTAAAAGCAAAATGCTACTCATACCATTTTCTTTATTTTCTCCTCCTTTGTTTTTCCTCCCATTTTTAGCAATTTTTAATTATATAAATTATAACACAAACAATTCTATACACGTATAACTTGACAGAGTCTCAAATAAAAGAAATTCTTTCACGAACTTACTACACTGATGTGGCATGTAGGCTGCTTTCGGTTTATCTTTATCTTTCTCTCTGTTTTACATTTTCTAACTGGTTGAATTTTGCAAGCTATTCGCGTATCATCGTTTATAGGGGTGGCAGAAAAGCAGTAAAGCACCAACTCAGCCCTGCCCGGTCCAATTTATGGAGGGTATTCTTGACTTTTAACAAGGGCACTGGGTGGTAATTTTCAGGCATTTCATGACCAAATGCAACCGTTATTGGCGGTAAATTACCTCTTTTGTGGAAGACTTATCAAACACGGTTTTAAAGCGATATAGATATACTAGCGATTTTAATCGATTAATCATTCAATTTTTGATTTTCGGATTTTTAAAAATAACATGATTTCAGTTTTTTATTTATTTTTTCAAATTTTCAAATTTACAATATTTTCTTAGGGTTTTGATTGATAATTTTGTATGGAAAATAAAATGATTTTGTTAAAAATGATGAAAAATAGTTGTGGATGCTGATTTTCGTCGGAGTTCCACAATCGAGAATTGGTAGTATGAGACACTAGTGATCCTGCAAACAAAGGTAAAATAAGCGAGGAGGTTACTGCTCACCGGTGTGGTGGGTGTCGTAAGCACTCCGACGCTCAAATCAGTGATGAGGATGAGTAGAAAATAAGGAAGAACAAGGCATGATGTTACCTTAATCTCCGTTTGATTGCCGTGAGGGCGGTGGGTTGGTGATTCGAGGGCGAAATGCTTTGAAAGCTCAAATGAGAATGCTCAAGAAAGAAAAACTTGTCCCTCTACTGTGGATTACCTTCCCTTTTTATAAGCCCTTTGAGAGGTGTGCTCATTCATTCTTTTGTCCGTTGGACGCCCAAAAACGGCCAATTTAATGGGGGGAGAGTTATGAGTTCATGCGTTTCTGGTTGGGTAACTGATGAGTCTATAGGCCATTTTGGTCAAGTCTTTCATTGGGTATGGGCTTGTGAGATCTCTGGTCCAATATAATTTTACAAATTGGGCTTCTTAGAGGGTTTTGGGTTTTTAGTAATTGGTGTCTGGCCTCGTGGTGGTCCGGAAGTGAAATGATGATTTTACCATTGGGCCCAAATTTGGCCCGTACAGTTTGTTTCTTACTCTCTAAGTCGAAGAATCTTTGGCTTATAGAGTACTTTGTCGAGTGCATCGTCTAGAATCTGATTTGGTTTCTTCAATGTCGTTTGGACTAGATGAAGGCCTGGTCTTCCAACTTGACTCTACATGAGCCATGAGGAATGTTCCCAGTCGACTGAACCAGATGAAGGTCATGAAATCCCCATACTACGGGTCAAAGGACCAGATGAGTCTTCAACGTCGTCTGGACCAGATAAAGGCCAGGGTAATCCCCACACTACGAGTCAAAGGCCCATGGGAGTCTTCAATGTCATCTGGACCAGATGAAGGTCAGGTTTTCAACTTGACTCTACAAGAGCCATGTGGAATGTTCCCAGTCGACTGAACCAGATGAAGGTTAGGAAAATCCACATACTACGGGTCAAAGGACCATGGGGGTCTTCAATGTCGTCTGGACCAGATGAAGGCCAGGATAATCCCCATACTACGGGTCCAATGACCAGGGGAGTCTTCAATGTTGTCTGGACCAGATGAAGGCCATGTCTTCAACTTGACTCTACAACAGCCATGGGAAATGTTCCCAGTCGACAGAACCAAATGAAGGTCATGATAAATCCCATACTACAGTTCAAATGACCAGTGGAGTCTTTAATGTCGTCTGGACCAGATAAAGGTCAGGTCTTCAACTTGACTCTACAAGAGCCATGGGGAATGTTCCCAGTTGATTGAACCAGATGAAGGTAAGGATAATCCCCATACTACGGGTCAAAGGACCAGGGGAGTCTTCAATGTCGTTTGGACCAGATGAAGGCCGGGGTAATTGACCGGCGTAAACACACACGTATAACGCAAGCGCACGTATCGTTCAAGTAGTATAAAAATATCGATCCCACGAGGACTTATTTCCTACTGTTGTTAAATTATTGAATCTATTTATTTACAAATATCTAATTAAATGGAGAAAGAGAGATTGTTTGTTTGATTGGTTGAAAGTGGTGTTGTTAAATAAATAAATAAATAAAAAGACAAAAGAAAATACTAAGGAAAATAACAAAAGACACAAAGTTCTAGGGTTGTGATTTATTCCAATATCATTATAAAGATGAAGTGATTATTTTATAGTTAGGAAATACAATGATTTATTTACCTGGAACACGAAATTATGCGAAAGCATCTGTCGATGGTCAGACACAAATACTCAGTATAACCCAATTGAACCATATTCCTATGTCAACCACATTATCTGGATTCATTAAGATTAAGTTCCAATTTATGGCTACCCTCGCCCGACAGGTATATTCCTATCCTGTAAGGAAATCTATTGAAAGGGTTATCTATCCTTAAGGAAGATCGTGGGCTATTGAATCTAAGGTTTTAAACTTAAAATCCCTATGTCTAGTTCATTTTAAGTTTACCTAATCAATTTTATTAGTGATCGGTTAATAAAAAGCATTAAGATTAAGACTCAATAAAAATCATTATATTACCCAAACTATAATCTAACCCTTATAAACCAGTGATATTGAAATTCATACAACCAGATAACTATTTAGTTATGACACATAATTAGGACTAAACTGAAAAATAAAAGACATAAAGTAAAAATGCTGAAAAGTAAATACTGAAAAAGTAAATTGCAATAAAATAAAATGCTAAGGTAAAAGGAATTACTTTTACTACTACTAATTTAGATATCTCCCATAAAATAATATATAAACTTGTGATATTATTTAATCAACCGACCAATCTGGCGGTATCCTGATTAAGTCCAATTAAGTCCAACCAGCCATATAGGCGGTAATATTTGTCCATAATCCAGCCATAAAGGCGGTACCAAAATAAATTTACCAACCGACCAGTCTGGCGGTATCCTTGATTAATCAAGTTCAAACCAACAGAAAATAAATTTACCAACCGACCAGTATAGCGGTATCCTTTATTAATCAGTATTTTAAAGTGTAAATATATTATTTTTAAGGGAGATTAATCTAAATAGTAACAGTAGAAGAATTACCTTTCACCCTAGCTGGGAAATTACTTTCTCATGAATAGTAAAAACTGTAAAAAGTAAAAAGTAAAAATTAAATTACTATTATTACAAAAGTAATTAAAATAAATTACAAACTAAAAAAAATAAAAATAAAATATTTTTTAGAGAGAGAAACTCTCTCTTCATCAAAGAGATGAGAGAGAGAAAGGCACACAAAAATTCTGAAATTCGCGCAGTATTTATAGGAATATTTTTCACTGTTCCAGCGTCGCGACGCCCAAGCCTCAGCGTCGCGACGCCGGATTTTGTCGACGTGGCACAATGAGGAGATGACACGTAGCAAGGCGGCTGACTGTTAGAGCGACACGTGTCATGGCGGCTAAAGCTCAATTATTATGCTGACGTCATTGGTGACGTGTCACTGTTCATGACGTCATTGGTGACGTCACTGTGATGATGTGGAAGACAACGTGGCGACACGTGGGGGCGGCGGCCGTCCGACGAATGAGAGGTTGACACGTGTCGCGCTGTGATTGGCTGGTGATGACATGGCATGTTGACTCGGTTGACTTGCTGATGTGGCTGCTGATGTGGCTGATGATGTGGCTGATGATGTGGCGACACGTAGGATGACACGTGGGTCGGTGGCCGTCCAAGCAATAGGATTTCGACACGTGGCAAGGCGCATTTTAGCATCTCTGTTGTGATGGTGACACGTGTCACGGCGCACGTTAGCAAAGTCAACTTTTCTCAGATTCTGATTTTGTGGACCCGGCGCATGTTAGCAGATTCGGCGCACGCTGGGCGTCGCGGCGCGCATTGTTCCAGCGTCGCGACGCTGAAGAGACGAAAATATCCTGTTGACGCATTTTTGTTCGGTTTTGCCTCAAATTGCCTCCAGTGCTTTCCAAACTTTATTTATCTACAAAATAACACAAAACACATCAAAACATTCACAAAACTCAAGAAACTATACAAAATATTAGATTAAATGAGTGGGAAATAGTGAATAAATACCACTCATCACACCCCCCAAACCTAACATTTTGCTAGTCCTCGAGCAAAATACAAAATGGAATAACATAATAAAATTTAACTAAACCATTTTCGTAGGGATCACGGTTGCATTTAGCATATGCAACAAGCCTTTAAACCCTAGGTGTCCCTAGTGGACGAGTTGTAGTCTCGTGAGGGCTTACAGCAATGATACCCACAAACATTTTACAAAAGTAAAAATGTATTAAAACTAATGCACACAAAAGCAAAAAGACAAGCGAAAAGAGAATAAGTTAGTAACTAATCAGGTGAAACTTCTACTACAAGTTACTAGTTGTTTTGTTTCTTTCTAATTACCGAATAAGTAAATTCTCCGATTATTTTTACCTTTCTTCATATACACAGTCAACATAATATTAAACAACTCATTTTTGCCCACAACAGTCATAAGTGCAGTTGATAAGAGAGTAATATTTTTGTCCTAAAGTTCTATCAGATTTCACACCTTTTTGTAGTAATGGAATAATTTTCTGATTTTTCTGATTTTTTTTTTTTTTTGCTTTTCTGAATTTTGACTTTTATTTATATACAATACCTTCCGTCTATGTAGCGAGCTTTGGGTCGGTGGCTCCCAAACCAGTTGGCTTTAGGGCACCAGGTGTTAAGACACCCCTACGAACTTAATTACTCAGACTTCAGATATGAATATATTTTTGCAGTATCTTCGATCCATGTAGCGAGCTTTGGGCCAATGACTCCCAAACCAGTTGGTTTTAGGGCACTAGGTGTTAAAACACCCTTACAGACTTAATAACCCGGATCTTAGATACTTTATTTTTGTACATCAAAAATTTTTTTTTTTTTTTTTTTTATTCCATAACTATGTATAGATGCTTCCTCCAATTAAACTATAGCACGGAATATTACAAATTTTTCAATTACAGCTCATGTCTGTATGTTACTATGTAAGTTCATAATACCTGTCAATGAACATATGAAGATTCATTTTAGTCAGTATTATGGAGAATTCACAAATTAAATAATTCAAAAAAGGATAAACAAAAATTAACTTATTTCGAAATAAATGGTTTGAAATACGTCTCAGAGTGGAAACTCCTTACTCGGCTATTTCTTACCAATTCACCTTTTTAGTCAAAATAAAAACACAAAAAAGCAAAATATTTTTGTAATTTTTGAAAATTTTTCAATTTTTTTTGTATTTTTCGAAAAATTTTGGACTAAAAATAAAAAACAATACAAACAAGTACTATTAACTATACCTCACCCCCAAACTAAATGAGACATTGTCCTCAATGTCTTAAACAGTAGAAGAAGAGTTTAGAAAATAATACCTGGTTAGTTGAAATTCTACAGGAAAATTACAGGTTAAGATCCAGATTAATTCGACGTCTCTTACCACGATCGTCCTCGGACCAATTTATCTTTGAAATGATAGGGTCAACTTTCGGTTCATAGGCTATGAGTTGGTCAATTAAATCTGGAGCAGTTCTGGCAGTAAAGAGGAGTTCTTTAAAGGTTTTGACACGAACCCCATTTCTTCGAGCATCATCAAGAAACACACAAAGAAAATCATAAAACCCATCAACGTTGTACAGCCCAATTGGTTTCTGGTGTATGTTTAGGTTCGCCCAAGATAGTACAATAAAAATTTCCTCCAATGTGCCCAAGCCACCTGGCAAAGCAATAAAAGCATCAGAACGGTTAATCATTTCTACCAGTCGTTCAGACATACCTGGCACGATCAGTTCCTCTCCGTTTGTTGGTTCAATAAGATTTGCTTCTGCCAAGGGTTTTGGGATGATTCCTAAAACATGATTGCCTCCTTCCTGTACGGCCTTTGAAACAATCCCCATTAGTCCGAGATTACCTCCGCCATATATTAAGTGTATATTCCTTGTGGCTAAGACTCGACCCAATTCCTGTGCTGCTTCTATGTATTGTGGTTTAGTACCAACCGTACTACCGCAACAACACAAATGTTTTAACTCGTCTTCTTGAAGTGGCTTCCATGTTTTACTCTGGATATCTTCAAATGTGCAATGATGAGTTGAATTTATAATACCTGAAAAGGGTAAATACAATAATAGCACAAGTATCTTCCAGAGGAAGCTTGTTAGCTAAACAACATAATGAATCGTGAAAGGTCAAAAAGTCTGGATCCTGTCTACGAAAATAAAGATAATTACAAAAGAAAAGTGAAACAAAGCAATAATTAAGGCAACGGAATTGTGTATGCAATACGCCACTCGCGTAGTATAAATTCATTAGGATTTGTCTCAAGATTTTATTCCTTATTCAGCCATCGCTAATGAATTGTTTCTCATCATTGATTGTTAAACACAATTCATTCTGTATTAAAATGCTTCGTTTGTGCTTTTCCCTACAAAAATAACACACAAAATTAAAAAATTCACACTATGTATATACAAAAGAATTTAGAAGATAATACCTTGTCAGCTGAAATTTTACAGGAAAAATTACCGATAGGAAAAATTTATGTCCAATTGATACTTGACGATTTTTTTTTAGTGAAAATTTCGACAGAGTCTCCTTAAAAATTTAAAATCTCCCCAAATTCATCCTAAAAAATTATCACCAGTCAAATCCCAACTTTGGCATTTTTAGAAAAATCGACAGAGTCTCCCCTGAATTTTTGATTATCCAACAAGCCTAAATCTATCAAATGCCACAAACACTCCAATTCAATTCTTCGCCCCCACAAACTACTAATCAAACTACCAACAATCCAACACTTCGTAATCCAATCCACAGTCATAATCAAACAAATCACAATTCAATTTTTTTTCAGTTTACCCAATTACCAAATCAACTTTTTTATCAAATTATTACGTTATTTCAAATTCTGATTTTGGCAGTGGTGATACTCTCGGCAGTGAAGATTTGGTGGCTGTTACGGTGGTTCACGGTTTCTGGTGTGTGGTGGTGTTGGTTGTTGGACGGCAGTGATGGTGATGGGTCGGTTTGGAGTATCTCGGCTTGCAGAGGTCGGTTTTGGCAGTCACGGCAGAAACGGCAGTGAGTGGTGACTGGTCGGTTCTGGGATGTCTTGGAAGTGGGTCACAGCTCTGTTAATGGATTCGTGGTGGGTAGTTTCGGTCAGATGGTGGTGCTCAGAACCGGCGATGAAGGTCTCGGCAAGGATGAAAGATGGTGTCGATCTCTGCGATGGCTCGGTTTAGGCTCGGCGAAGGAAGTGTTTGGTGGCTCGCGGTTTTGGTGGGCTTGGGTGTTGGCTTCTCGGCAGTGGTGGTAAGACTCGGCGAGACAGTGGCAGTCTGGTTGATCTCGGCTTGGTTCGTTGGTGGCTCCTCACGGTGTGGATTTTGGTTGGCGAAGGTTGCGGCTGGTGGATCTCGGCTGGTGGGTTTCTGGGTTGAGAGAAAATGGTGAGATCTGTGAAGAGGAGGAGTGATCTGTGCGTGGTGGCTGCTGGTTTTAGGCTTGTAAACAAACCAGTGTCGCGACGCGAATGTGAAATTGGTCGTGCGTCGCGACGCTCGGTAATTTTTAGGGTTTTTTTTTTTTTTTTTTTTTTTTTTTGGCAAAACATGTCTTGCGACAGATAAATCCATAGAGACGCGTCCCAAAGAAGTGTCTTTACTTGGCCGTCTCCCGGATCAACTTTGTATCTTCGTGATTTTGTCAAATTTTTATTGTGAAAATCCCGCTTGTACTGGTTTGCTTTGTCCTGATAAATTCCATTTTAATTTTTCCTGCAAAACTACACACAATTAAAAGTTCACACAAAAAAAAATAAATAATTAAATAAATTACAACAAATTGCATGGGTTGCCTCCCTGCTAGCGCTAAATTTTCGTCTTAAGCCAGACGTGACTGAAATTCATCTGTTAAGGAGGTTTCAATGTCGTTTTGGATGTCCGATTAAAGACAATCCCGTGAGCGTTGCTTTTGAAGGGTCTCTTCCAACGGTAAAGTGGTAAAAAGAATTTTGTCTTATTCAGTGCTCGTGCCACTTTTTTATCTTTGTTGCTCCATTGGTTCCTGAAAAGAAAGTAATAAAATTAGGAGGTCTCGTATGGTGCTTGACTTGGAATGGAAATTCCATTTTGTCAAGCTTCTGAGTGGTTTCTTTGATTTGTACTCCCCAAAACAGCGATGTTTCTCCTGAATGCTCTGGATCTTTAATAAGGTCAGATATTTGCTTTATTTGCTCTGCTTCTTGCTCCACCTTTTCTTCACAGATGTATTTGAAAATTTCTGCATTCAGCTCTTCATCTGTCATCTGTGAAATACATGTTTCAAAATTTTCAACCTGAAAAGAAATGTTAGATTTTAGGTCTTCATCCTCTGATCTGGTTGAAATGATTGGCTCAGGTATTTCTTCATCAAACATTTGTGCAATGGAATCTCCAAGATCTTCACTTTGAGGATACAGAATTCCATCCTCAATTTTGATGTATTTGGTAGAAATATTTCAGCTTCATCCTCGTCAGAATCTGAATAATAGAAATCAAATCGAGACTTTGCCGGTTCGGGTTCCTGAACTGATACCTCTGGTTGTTGATACTGCTCAACCTCCTCCTCTGTTAGGTGTCATCGTGGATTTCTGGGTACTCGAAGGCTTCATCAGTGTCATCTGAAACTGGTTCTTGAGGTATGATTGTTCTGGTTTTCTGTTAATTGTCTGATCTGATCTGTCATTCTCTGTATGGATTCTGCGTTACTATGAATTTGTGCATCAAATCGAGCTCCTTGTTCTTTGAACATGTGAATTAATTGATCTTCCTCGGATGGTTCTGGTTCTTGATAAGGATCGAAGGAAGATGGTGGATAAGATGGAAAATGTAATTCTGTGAAATGTGATGGCTCTTCGTACCATGATTGTCTCCAGAAATTCTCCCACTCTGATCGATATATACATTGATCGCTCGGGTGGTTACTATCACAAATCACACATCTCCCCATTTCGTTCTGATGAACAAATGTAGCATTGCTTGGTTCTGGCATCCAGTGATAATTATTGGGCTTGACAACAGGCCACAGAAAACCGGACTGTTGCTCCCAGATTTGGGGTGTATCTTCTTGTAACGCTTGTAATTTTTCAATCTCCCAGTAGTGTTCCATTTTTTTTATCACCTGAAAACAAAAGAAATAAAAATTACAAAATAAAAGAAAGAAAATTAGATATAAGTAAATTGGATAGTTTCAAAATTAACAACTCAAGAAAATTAAGTCCCCGGACGGCGCCAAAAACTTGACCGGCGTAAACACACACGTATAACGCAAGCGCACGTATCGTTCAAGTAGTATAAAAATATCGATCCCACGAGGACTTATTTCCTACTGTTGTTATTAATTATTGAATCTATTTATTTACAAATATCTAATTAAATGGAGAATAGAGAGATTGTTTGTTTGATTGGTTGAAAGTGGTGTTGTTAAATAAATAAATAAATAAAAAGACAAAAGAAAATACTAAGGAAAATAACAAAAGACACAAAGTTCTAGGGTTGTGATTTATTCCAATATCATTATAAAGATGAAGTGATTATTTTATAGTTAGGAAATACAATGATTTATTAACCTGGAACACGAAATTATGCGAAAGCATCTGTCGATGGTCAGACACAAATACTCAGTATAACCCAATTGAACCATATTCCTATGTCAACCACATTATCTGGATTCATTAAGATTAGTTCCAATTTATGGACCCTCGCCCGACAGGTATATTCCTATCCTGTAAGGAAATCTATTGAAAGGGTTATCTATCCTTAAGGAAGATGTGGCTATTGAATCTAAGGTTTTAAACTTAAAATCCCTATGTCTAGTTCATTTTAAGTTTACCTAATCAATTTTATTAGTGATCGGTTAATAAAAAGCATTAAGATTAAGACTCAATAAATAAATCATTATATTACCCAAACTATAATCTAACCCCTTTAAACCGGTGATATTGAAATTCATTACAACCCCAGATAACTATTTAGTTATGACACATAATTAGGACTAATAACTGAAAAATAAAGACATTAAAGTAAAAATGCTGAAATGAAAAAGTAAATACTGAAAGTAATTGCAATAAAATAAAATGCTAAGGTAAAAGGAATTACTTACTACTACTAATTTAGATATCTCCCATAAAATATATATAAACTTGTGATATTATTTAATCAACCGACCAATCTGGCGGTATCCTGATTAAGTCCAATTAAGTCCAACCAGCCATATAGGCGGTAATATTTGTCCCTAATCCAGCCATAAAGGCGGTACCAAAATAAATTTACCAACCGACCAGTCTGGCGGTATCCTTGATTAATCAAGTTCAAACCAACAGAAAATAAATTTACCAACCGACCAGTATAGCGGTATCCTTTATTAATCAGTATTTTAAAGTGTAATATATTATTTTTAAGGGAGATTAATCTAAATAGTAACAGTAGAAGAATTACCTTTCACCCTAGCTGGGAAATTACTTTCTCATGAATAGTAAAAACTGTAAAAAGTAAAAAGTAAAAATTAAATTACTATTATTACAAAAGTAATTAAAATAAATTACAACTAAAAAAAATAAAAATAAAATATTTTTTAGAGAGAGAAACTCTCTCTTCATCAAAGAGATGCAGAGAGAAAGCACACAAAAATCTGAAATTCGCGCAGTATATTATAGGAATATTTTTCACTGTTCCAGCGTCGCGACGCCAAAGCCTCAGCGTCGCGACGCCGGATTTTGTCGACGTGGCAATGAGGAGATGACACGTAGCAAGGCGGCTGACTGTTTAGAGCGACACGTGTCATGGCGGCTAAAGCTCAATTATTATGCTGACGTCATTGGTGACGTGTCACTGTTCATGACGTCATTGGTGACGTCACTGTGATGATGTGGAAGACAACGTGGCGACACGTGGGGCGGCGGCCGTCAGACGAATGAGAGGTTGACACGTGTCGCGCTGTGATTGGCTGATGATGACATGGCATGTTGACTCGGTTGACTTGCTGATGTGGCTGCTGATGTGTGATGATGTGTGGCGACACGTAGGATGACACGTGGGTCGGTGGCCGTCCAAGCAATAGGATTTCGACACGTGGCAGGCGCATTTTAGCATCTCTGTTGTGATGGTGACACGTGTCACGGCGCACGTTAGCAAAGTCAACTTTTCTCAGATTCTGATTTTGTGGACCCGGCGCATGTTAGCAGATTCGGCGCACGCTGGGCGTCGCGGCGCGCATTGTTCCAGCGTCGCGACGCTGAAGAGACGAAAATATCCCTGTTGACGCATTTTTGTCCGGTTTTGCCTCAAATTGCCTCCAGTGCTTTCCAAACTTTATTTATCTACAAAATAACACAAAACACATCAAAACATTCACAAAACTCAAGAAACTATACAAAATATTAGATTAAATGAGTGGGAAATAGTGATATAAATACCACTCATCAGTAATCCCCATACTATGGGTCAAAGGCCCATGGGAGTCTTCAATGTCGTCTGGACCAAATGAGGCCAACTCTTCAACTTGACTATACAAGAGCCATGGGGAATGTTCCCAATCGACTGAACTAGATGAAGGTCATAATAATTCCCTATACTACGGGTCAAATGACCATGGGAGTCTTCAATGTCGTCTGGACCAGATAAAGGCCAGGGTAATCCCCATACTATGGGTTAAAGGCCCATGAGAGTCTTCAATGTCGTTTGGACTAGATAAAGGTCATGTATTCAACTTGACTCTACAAGAGCCATGAGGAATGTTCCCATTCCACTGAACCAGATGGAGGTCATGATAATCCCCATACTATGGGTCAAATGACCAGGGGGTCTTCAATGTCGTCTGGACCAGATGAAGGCCAGATCTTCTTTAGATGTATTGTGTCGACTGGGATCCTCAAAAAGTCCCAAGCTACATGAGTGTAGTGTCGAATGGATCCGTATCGTGCCTCAAGCTTCGCACTAAGGTGTTAATTGGGTCATACTTAATTAGTCCATAGTCAATGATCGAGACCTTTTTCAAGTCCCAAGCTACATACGGGTGGTGTCGAATGAGATCCACATCAAGCCCTAGTCTATACACGTGGAGATGTCAATTGGGGCATATGCATCATTTTGAGTCCTCATTCATGTATGTAAACTGGGTTGTCATAACACCAAGTCTCCATATATGTATGTCGACTGGAAAGTCTTCACACTGAGTTTCTATATAGTGTCGAGTGGAACATCTTCACACAAAGTCTCCATATAGATTTTTCATACATGAAGTGTCGATTGAGATATCCAAGTCTCCATAAATGTATTATCGATTGGGACCTTCCTGCAAAAAACTCATTTATGTATTGTCGTCTGGGACAACCATGCCAAAAACTAATTTATATATTGTCGTATGGGACAAACTTGTCATGCCATACCTCCATACCATGTCTCCATATGATATCGTGTCAAATGGAATTTCCTCGTGTGCCAGGTTTTTATATGATGTCGTGTCGAATGACACCTCTAAATTCATCATGACTCGGCATTTGTCGATCATGAAATAATAACCAATCATGATTTCCTTCAGCCAACAATATTAAATATACCTCTTATTCGATTAGATGTACAATGGGCCTTCAAATGTTTCTAGGCCCTTCACCAAATATCAATGCAACCCTAGTGGGAATTACAAGGTGTTTTAAGCGAGAATTCGAGGTGCCAAAATGGATGGTATAAGAGAGAGTTTCGATTGCTCCTTTATTTCATTCACAAAAACTTCCTTCATTCAACAAGTTGGGAGAACTCTTAGACCTCTAAGGGATTCTTCAAAATTTTCTCGTGTTCTCCATTATTTTTAATTATTTATAGCGTAGATTCAAGCTATTCTTAGTTAAAATAGGCTGTTTTATCTTGAAATTTGTAGTGAAACTCCTGCGATTTTGTTTGAGGATTTGGGTAGTTTCGATCTTTTAGACAGAAGAAAATCTAGGATTTTGGTGTTTGTACTTTTTTCTTTTGGGAGAATGTCGAGTGAAGAATCTTTGGGTAGCTTAGGTGTAAAAATTGAAAGATATATTGAACCATCTTCGAGTGAGTCGGGTGGTACCGAGATTTATAGGGATTGGTTGAATGAAGATCTTATTGAGGTTAGACTTGTAACAATAGTTGAACCCCTATCAGGAATACCCACCGATATGATACCACTGAGGTCACTACCTGCTATTGGAGAGTCGAGTGGGATTCCAAGTACAAGTGAACCGATGAACATTTTAACCCGGAACCCTGCTAGTCGAATGACCGAAAAATCAATGAGGGAGATGAAGTTGAAGTACATGTTTCCTCAGGCAATAGAATTCAGGCTAGCCACGTCGACTGAAATGATAGATTACAAAATTCTTATGCGGATTGGGTTTTATGAGTGCCCATTCATTGATAGATTTAGATTCACAATTCCCAAGTTAGTATGGGAAGTATTGAACCATTACCGATTGGCTCCCTCCCAGTTGATTCCAAACACATGGAGGATTTACTGTCGCTTGAGTGTATATCTTTTGATTTGGGGATTGAATTTGGGGTGAAGGACCTACTGTATACATATTACATGAAGAAGCATTTGAGAGAGAATGAGAGATATCATTTGTATCTTTGCCAGAAAAAAGAGCCTTTTGTGTTGGGGTTTAAAATAAATGATATGAGAGACTAGAAAAAATGTTATTTCTTTGTTAGAGACAAGAGTGTTTTTGGGTCGATTGGGGCTGGTAGCATTCCAGAATCTTGGAATTCGTCGAGTGAGTGCTTAACTCTACCCTTACCTATTTACATTTTTACTAGTATGGAAGAGATTTTTCCTTTTCCTTTTCCTTTTTTAGGCCTTCAGCGGAACAAGAGTTTCAATGCCACTAGTAAAGTCGTATCAAATAAGAAGTACATTCTCAGTTTGCCTGCCCTCGAAAGAAATTAAAGATTTGTTTTGGAAGAAATGAGATTGAGACTGACCCCGCTGTGGAAGGAAGTTTTTGATTCTGAAGGTACCCCTTTGACTTTATTTAAACATATTTTGGCCGTGATATTGTGCACTTGGGCATTTGGGAAGCTGCTGTTATTAAAATCTATTATTCCTGAGGAGTTTTTATGCACAAAAGAAATTATGTCGGGTCCTTTCAAGGTGTCTTCACTTGATGAAATGAGAAGTAGAAGAAGAACTAAGAAAGCCAATTGGAATGAACCTGAAGCAATAGAGGTTGAAGTCCCTAGGCCAATGGAGGTCGCTTCGACTGATGTTCATGTTGTAATGAAACACCCGACTGAGAAGGCTTCGGCTTCCAAAAAGAGGAAAGCTTAATTGAAGTGGAGGAGGATCTAGAAAATATTACAGTGAAGATTCCTCATGGGACGACTGCGATCTCGAATCCTTCTAGACTTTCCAAATTTATAAAGCGGCTTCTCCTTGAAGAAGATAAGCACCGGCTGACCGAATTAGGTCCGTCAGAAATGAGCAAAAGATTGCGGTAATGAGTTATCAGGTAAGGTGTAAAATACTCATATATATATTTTAATAAATCATTCTATCGAATGAGAGATCTTAAAATTTGTTTTCAGGTTATGGAGTGTGGTCTCTTTATGCAAGAATATGCTGAGTCAAGCCAAAGGCGAATGAGGGAGTTGGAGAAATCCCTTACTACAATAAGGAATGAATTATCTAAGTTGAAGTCTAAACGATGCTTCTAAAAAGAAGGGAAATGGGATGGAGAAAGAACTGAAAGAGACCAAAGCATTACTTGAAGTAGAAAGAGAGCTATCTGAATCCACTATTGAAGCCTACAGACAAGGCTTTGACAATGTGCAGAAGGAGAATAAGCTGCTGTTTGAACAACTGGAGGTGATTGCCTTTGAATCCATGATGAAAGACAAAAGTAATTTGATGAAGGAATATCTTGCTGGGAAGAATGTCGACCGGAAGCCAGAAAAATAGATTCGAGAGTATGATAGGTTGGGATGTTGATCTATTGGGAGTCGACTCCATTGCTCAAGATCAAGATGTTCCCGTTGGTGTGAACGTTGTTGCTGAAGATCAACCATCCGAGACTCCAGAAGCTTTAGATTTGTAATCTATTTATAGGTTTAACCTTATCTTTCCATTTTGTATAAAACTATGATTGTCGAATGGGAAAACTGATCTCAATGAATTTTGAATGCATTTTGTTTAATCGTCGAACCGTTTTAGAAGTTCCAAAATAGCAAATCTTTTATTTCTTAATCAAAACATAATTAAGCATGCATACATTACCGGTAGAATCGCTTGAGATGAATTGCGTTCCAACTATTATGGATGGGTGTTCTCTGAGCGGTTTGCAGTTTGTAAGCTCATTGCCCAACGACCTTTGCAATGACGTATGGACCTTCCCAGTTCGGTCCAAGTTTGCCATCCCAATCTCCTTGGTGTTTTGGAAAACTTTACGCAAGACCCAATCTCATTCTTTAAAGGTTCTGCTCCTAACATTTTTGTTGAAGTACTTGGCCATTCTCTGCCGATGGACTGGAAGTCGTATGGAAGCTTGTTCTCTTAATTCGTCAATAGTATCAAGACTATGATTCATAAGTTTTAGATTCGAATCTTCATCAAGCCATTGGTAGCGTGGGGAAGAGATTCTTTCCTTTGTTGGAATTACTGCTTCTGTTCCAAACGCAAGGGAGAATGAGGTTTCTCCAGTTGATGATCAGATCATTGTTCTGTAGGACCACAAGACTCCTGGGAGTTCTTCTTCCCAAGCGTCTTTTGCTTTCTCCAATCTCTTCTTCAATGTGTTTATTATTATTTTGTTGGATGACTAGGCTTGACCATTATCTTGTGGGAAGGGTGGGGTCGAGAAGCTCAACTTGATTCCCCAATTCTTGCAGAAGTCTTGGAAATGATGGCTGACGAATTGTGAACCATTATCAGTCACGATTTCTCCAGGTATCCCGAATCGACATATGATATTCTTCCAGATGAAAGTTTGCACTTATTTATTTCGTATCCTGGCAAAAGATTATGCTTCAATCCACTTAGAGTAGTAGTCTATCAGTGCCAACATGTAGACTCATTGTCCCAGGGCGATTGAAAGTTTCCCACGATATCCATCCCCTATTTCATGAATGGCCAATGTGATAAGATATGATTGAGTCTCTCCGGTGGTAGGTGTGAGATTGGGGAAAATCTTTGACATTTCTCACCTTTCCTTACGTAGCCTGTAGAATCATCTCTCATGGTAGGCCAATAATAACCTATCGAATGGGATCAACATGCCAAGCTTCTCCCTCCTGAATGGTTCCCACATTCCCCTTCGTGTAGTTCCGCCAACATGTGTTGTGCCTCTTCATGGACGAGGCACTTAAGGTAAGGTCCGAAGAAAGATCTTTTCATTAGTTGTCCATCATAAATGATGAACCTGTCAGCTTGTCTTTGGATTCTTCTGGCTTCACTTATGTCTTTTGGAAGCGTGCCATTTTGCAGGTACCTTAAAAGGGGTGTCATCCATGTGTCGACTGGAGTAATTGAGATGACCTCTTTTATTTCTTCCTTCCAAATAGCTGGCCACTGTAAGTATACTATTGGAATAGATTGGGGTTTGTCCCATTGCATTGTCGAACCAAGAGTGGCCAATGCATCTGCTTGAGAATTTTCTCTTCTTGGAACTTGGGTGATTGTGAGTTCTTCAAATGTCGACTAGAGATCTTTCACCTTTTGTAAGTAGGACATCATTTGAGGGTCTCGTGCCTGATAACACCCTTGGAATTTGTTAACGATCAATTGAGAATTAAATTTTACTTCTAACTTCTTGGCTCCAAGTTCTTTGGCCAAAGTTAGACCAGCTATTAATGCCTCATTGATGAGCGGAAAAATATCAATATCTACCGCCCTTTTTGACTTAATATTTTTCTTGAGTTTTCTGAATATTTTGATGTGTTTTTTGTATTTTGTAGATAAATAAGATTTCATGACTCACTAGAATCAAATCGAGGCCAAAACATCGAAAAATGAACAAAAATGGTAAAATTGGAATTCTGCGTCGCGCCGCGACAACATTCTACGTCGCGACCTTTAAAATACGCCGGACACATGTCAACATCAGAGAAACTTGCTATCATACGCACTTGCTAACATGCGCCGGCCATGTGTCAACATCACAATAATCTTGCTATCATACGTCGGACACGTGTCATTATCTCATGCTGCCGACACTACATGTCATTACTTACATCAGCGTCGCGACGCGCACAACTTCACGCGTCGCGACACCGAGCCAATAATTCAGTTACCGATGAAAATGTGTACACGTGTTAATATCTCAGGAAGAAACAGACATGTAGCTCAAATCTATGGCGCGTCGTGACGCTCAATGTTTCACGCGTCGCGACACGTGGCACCAAATTTTGCCTATAAATTGAGTCCGAAATCAGAATTCCAATTCATACCTTCTTCTAGGGATTTCCTTAAGAATACTAAGATTGTATCTTGTTTGTTTATTTACAGCTTTCTTGTATTTAATTTTAATTTTATGCAATAGTTCTTTCTTTATTTTACTTTTCAGTATGAGGAGGTACCTTCCTTCTGCTGGGGTGAATGGTAAAGTTTTTTATTACTAATATTTAGATTAATCTCCCTTAATTATAATATATAAACTATTTTAAAACCTGACTCAATAGGATATCGCTTTTATGGTCGGTTGGACTTAATTAAATTGATTTTAACCTGACTAAACTGGATACCGCCTTTATGATCGGTTGGAATTAATCATAAATCTGACTTAATCATGATACCGCCTATATGGCCGGTTGGTAATGTCATGCAAAGTTTATATATTATTGTTGGACAGTTATGACCCATAGCGTCACTGTTTGTAAAAGACAATGTGTTTTTGTACAAAATTAACTATGTAGTAATGAAATTGCCTTTTACCGTTTTGTAATTTATTTACTTTCATATATAAATGGTAAAATTCCATATGATTAGTTCCAGATTGAGATGATATGAGACAGTATCAATCCATAAAGTTTTAATCATTAAATATCTCTAGTCGTAGTATTATCGAGATTGGACATCGATAATGCGGAATAGACTAGTATTGCACTTGTGCGCGTTGTGAGGGCATAAAAACATAGTTCTCATATATTTAAGTATATGATACTTATGCAAGTGCGATAGAAGATTGTGTTTTACCGATGGTACGGAAAACAGCTTCGCTCTGGATAGACCCCGCGGAATCCCATTGGTAGTATGTATATGTGTCTATGGGAGTCCGCTTCAGGGTAGGTGTATTTGGTCTTAACCTGAGACTTGCATCGCTAGTACTTGCGACAATCGGTAAACTTTGGTTTTGGTCATCCAGGGCTTTAACAGGTTCTGTGTACGCCTCTTCTGGGTTTATTGAGAATCGTAGTGTATTGGATGTGATGTCAAGATGAAAGTATCACTTCAGACATATGGAGATGATGATCACGCAGGAATTCATAACTGGTTCTCTATAGTGTTGCAACCATCGGGATAATATGACAAGGTCATGATTATCCGATTCAAAAAGACTAGTTGCTTGATATCCGATATGTGCTTCGTATGGGGCACACTATTCCAGCCTCAGGCCTCGCACGTGACATCCGATACTGGATCGCAATACACAATACTACGGTATACTACGCCTGATAAAGATCGTATATTCCAGTAAGAATATTTCTGGAGAATCTGGTAGGCATGGCGCTTTGCTAGAAGCCAACCTTATCTAGTAAATCGGTAAAAACGTAGTACGTGGTACGTACGTGTTCGGATAGTCCGATGACCGTATTTACTGCCAACATATCCAGGGATCTCTTGGGTCGCTTCCCGAAGATTCACCAATGACGTATGATTCGAGCTTAATTAATCTGGGATTAATTACGGAGAGACTTTATCTTGGATAAAGTACTATTTGAAGAGAGAGAAAGATTAATTTGGAATTAATCATTGAAATAATATATTCGATATATTATTCGGAATTAGATTTTGACGTGGAATTAAAATTAGATTTTAATTCGGGCAAACGAGTTAATTTAGAATTAATTCGTTAGCGACGTGAATAGTAATTTTACTAGGCATAATTATTTAATTAAATTCGATTTAAAATATGTCGCGACGGAAGTTCGTTAATTCAGAATTAGTGAACCCGAGCCCGGGAGTATTTGCGGGCCCACTCGTTATTCGGAATCAAGTGGGGCCCATATGTCACATCAACTATATTAAAAGTGGATCCTCTAACCCCCATCATTTTCTTTCATTATTGTAATTTTACTTTTATTTATCTCCAAGTTAGTTTTTATGATGTTTTGTTTATTTAAGTGTTTAGTAATCCTAAGTATGTTTTGTAACTAAACATATTATCTATGGGTGTGATGAATTCCAATATCACCGGTTATAAGGGGGTTTTTTCATGTCTTGGGTAATATAAAGGTTTATTTATTAAGTGTTAAGCTTAATGCTTCTTGTTAACTGGCCATTAATAAGATTGATGTGGTAAACTTAAAATATACTTGACGAATGAATTTTAGGTTTCAGCCTTAGACTTAATAGCCCACGATATTCCTTAAGGATAAATAACCCTTAATAGATTTCCTTCCAGTATAGACATATACCTGTCGGGCGGGGGTAGCCACAATTGAAACTTAATCTTAATGAATTCAGGTAACTTGGTTAACATAGACATATGATTAATTGGGTTACACTGGGTATTTACACCTGACTATTGACGGAGGCTTTTGTATAATTTTGTGTTCTAGGTTAGTAAACCAATATATTGAACAAACATGAGATAACCACTTCATCTTTAAAATATATTGGAAGGATTCACAACCCTAGATAGTTTAATAATATTGATTTTACCTTTAATTCACTTTCACACTATTTTATTTACTTGTTTTAGTTTAAAGTCACCATCCAATCACACAACCAATCTATTAGATACTCGTAAACATTTGGCTTCATAAATTAATAGCTTAGGCATTAAGTCCTTGTGGGATCGATACATTTTATACTACTTGAATGATATGTGCGCTTGCATTATACGTGTGTGATCACGCCGATCAAGTTTTTGGCGCCGTTGCCGGGGAATTATTTATCTTTTACTATTAATTTTTACTTAAGTCTAATTTATTTTTATTTATTATTTCTTTTTTCTTGTGTTTTAGGTTCTCAAACACTACATGAGACGAACCAGAAGCTTTGAAATCTGTCCGCTTGACCCAGAAATTGAAAGAACTATCAGACAGTTGAGAAGGGAAATGCGAGAAGGCCAAGAAGCAATCATCAACATGGAACCTGAACCTTTGGAAGTTGCACCACCAATTCCCATTCGAGACAGAACTATTATGGTGGTTGACGGCTTCATTTCCTATATTGTACTTCCTCACTTACCAGCAAATGTGTGTGAAATCAAAACATGCATTCAGATGATACAGCAGTCAGTTCAGTTTGGGGGGAATACAATTGAAGATCCTAATGCCCACATCAGTAACTTCCTGGAAATTTGCGACACTTTAAATTACAACCGAGCAGCTGAAGAAGCAATGAGACTGCGTGTTTTCCCATATTCCTTGAAAGACAGAGCTAAGGCTTGGCTATATTCACTACCAGCAGGTTCCATCACAACTTGGAATACTCTAGCCACCAAATTCCTTGCAAAGTACTTTCCAACAGCCAGAACTGCAAAGCTGAGGAATGACATCATATCCTTTATGCAACATGACTCGGAATCTCTCAAGGAAGCTTGGGAAATATACAAGGAGTCACTCCAGAAATGTCCTTACCATGAGATAGCAAAGTGGCTACAAGTCCAAACCTTCTACAATGGACTTTCTGGATTAATGAGAACCACAATTGATGTTATTGTTGGAGGAGCTTTAATGGCAAAAGGAGAAGATCAGGCATGGGACCTAATTGAAGAAATGGCCAACAATAATTCTTTGTGGCCAACAAAAAGGAGCATGATCCAACGAATCGCAGGAATTTATGAAGTTGGAGCCAACATAGCAGTGAATGCCAAGCTGGATCAGATATGCAAATTCATGGAAACTTTTAGCATGCAAGGTAATATTGGATCCACAAGTTCACCATATGGAGGAGCACCAGAGTCAGAATCATTCAACCAATATGATGAGACGGTGAATTATGTCAATAATATCAACAGACAGGGAAATAATCCATATTCCAACACCTACAATCCAGGTTGGAGGAATCACCCCAATTTTGCATGAAGCAACAATTCAGGGCAAATGAACAATTCACCACCCGGATTCCAACAGTAGAACAAAGGCCAAGAGTATGAAAAAGAACCAGGAATAGCGGAAGTGCTAGCTTAGTTAAAAAAATATGATGATATGTTTCAAAGCCAATCAACTTCTATAAAGGCACTGGAAAATCAAATTGGACAACTGGCCAATGCTCAGAGTTACAGAATGCAAGATAACCTTCCTAGCAATACAGAACCAAATCCAAGGAGCAGGAGGGAAAGAGCAATGTCAAGCCATTACTTTGAAAAGCGGTACTGAAATCAACAAAGATGTTAGAGTCAAGGTATCCACTGAGGAAGTTCCAAAAGAAAACAGCGAAACAGATGGATGAAAAAGAAGCAAAGGAAAAATATCGAGAAAGATTCACTCCACCTCCACATTTTCCACAGCGTCTCCAGAAAAATAAATTGGACAAGCAATTTTCTCGATTCTTGGAGGTCTTAAAAAAGCTGCATATCAACATTCCATTTGTAGAAGCATTGGAACAAATACTCAGTTATGTCAAATTCATGAAAGACATTCTGTCATGAAAGCAGAGTTTAGGAGATTACGAGACAGTAGCATTGACAGAAGAATGCAGCGCCATCATTCAGAGGAAACTTCACATAAAGTTGAAAGATCCTGGCAGTTTCACCGTCCCATGCACCATATTAGAACATTATATCGGTAAAGCTTTGTGTGATTTAGGTGCTAGTGTTAATTTGATGCCTTTTTCGATCTACAGGAAATTGCAGATTGGAGAAGCAATGCCCACCTCAGTCTCTCTGCAACTTGCTGATAGAACGCTCGCATTTCCGAGAGGTGTAGTTGAAGATGTGTTGGTCAAAGTCGAAAAACTCATTCTCCCAGCAGATTTCATTAGCCTTGACATGGAAGAAGACAAAGATGTACCTATCATCCTCGGGGGAGACTGTTCTTGGCTACATGTCGAACTGTTATTGATGTACAAAAAGAATAACTAACCATGAAAGTGTTGGTGTTTTTGGGCGATGGGGCGCAGCGGAAGCGCGCGGTCGGGCGAAATCGTATTTTAAAACTTTTTCAAAACACCGAATAAATTATTCAATATCTAATATGAATAATTTATTCATATTTCACCTAAACCTATTTATTCAATATCAATATTGACATAAACATAGTTGAAATTTCGCGAACTTTTACGAAAAAACATTTTCCGCAAAATGATGCAAAACGAATTTTTGACCGAACCGACCACTCGACACTTATGGAAACTGCCCAGGTCAGCTCCAATAGTGTCAGGGCAGTCATGGGCTTCCCGAACAGTGACAGATTCACTGTTTGGACAGCCATCACCCGGTTGACTCAAAATCCACCCTTGTAACACCGTTTTTGGCCGTTTTCGCTTATTTCAAGTCAGAAAAACTTTCCGGCAATTGTGCCAACTCCCAAAACACATCCAAAATATTCATAAGACATCAAAAATATCCCATAATTTCTAGTTTTACATAATCTGATCAGAAAACCGAAATTCCTAATTTTCATGCTTGAAATCTAAAATTCCAAGCCAAAAGCCCCAAATTTTCAGATTTGTAAGAACCCTAGAACCATTCTAATTCATCAAGAAACAAGAAATAAAATTCTAAGCTTAGGGTTTAGTGGATTACCTTTAATCTCTTGAAAAACCCAAACTTTTTCTTGAAATTTCTTCAAATCTTATGGAATCATCAAACAAAATTTGAATCCATTTTTTAGAGAGTTTTGGCTATGGAGAAGATGAACAAGAGAGAGAAAATCAATTTTTCCCTTTTTATAATGTGTTGACCGAATTTGGAGGCTTGGGGGGCATTTTTGTCATTTCATTATTTAAAAAATTAAATTAATAATTAACCTTTAAAGTGGCCAATCAATTTGTCCCACATTTAGGTTAATAATTGTATGCCATGTGTCCAAATTATGAATCACCATTTGTCATAGCAATTATGACAAAATGATAAATTTATAATTTTTCAATTATTTAATGATTTAACAATTAAATAAAAAAGTAATTAAATAACAAGTATATATGTAATTTTTTTACAACATTAAATAACAATACATATATTTTTGGCATGTGTCAAAATCTCATTTGACGAATAATTAATGTGGTATCTAATCGTATTATGTATCAAATACAAATACACAATAATTATTAGCGAACAAAATCCCCTAATGCATGTGTTATCATTTAACCGATTAAACGATCCGGATTAACTCATTAATTCGGTGAAGTATTATGAATAATCTGTATTATTCTATCGTGTTGTCCAAGTGCTCAACGAGTATACTTCATATTGTGGGACTCTCTAAGTGTTAGGTTTTATTTGTCACGAAAAAATCTAATTTCGTGACCATAATCCACCCACTCATGGATTATGACGACCACGGATAATCTCGTTAAACTATGCAAGTCGAGGTCATAGCATACGTATAATCCCTCTGTCACAGGTCATCCGTATTATACTGACCGGCGTAAACACACACGTATAACGCAAGCGTACGTATCGTTCAGTAGTATAAAAAGTATCGATCCCACGAGGACTTAATACCTAAGTTATAATTTTATGAGGTTAAATGATTACTAGTATCTAACAGGTTGTTTAATTGATTTGAAATAGCGACGATTCTAAATTTAAAGACAAGTAACTAAATTGGTTGAAAAGATATTTTTGAGAAAATTCAATATTAAAACTATCTAGGGTTGTGATTTATTCCAATATATTTAAAGATAAAGTGGTTATTTATAATTGGGTAATATATTGATTTATTAACCTGGAACACTAATTATGTAAAAGCCTCTTCCGATGGTCAATTACAAATACCTAGTATAATCCAATTGAATCATATGTCTATGTCAACCAAATTACCTAGATTCACTACGATTAAGTTCCAATTAAGACTAACCCCGCGCCCGACAGGTATATTCCTATCCTGTAAGAAATCTATTGAAAGGGTTAGCTATCCTTAAGGAAGATCGTGGGCTATTGAGTCTAAGGTCTTAAACTTAAAATCCCTATGTCTAGTTCATTTTAAGTTTACCTAATCAATTTAATTAATGGCCAGTTAATTAAAGAGCATTAAGATTAAGACTCAATAAATAAATCTTTATATTACCCAAATTATAATCTAACCCTTAAACCCGTGACATTGAATTTCATCACAACCCTAGATATTAACTTAGTTATACACATAGCTAGGGCTGGTAAAAACTTGAAATAAAAAGACATAAAAAGCTGAAAAATAATTGCGTTAAAATAAATACTGAAACATAAAAATAAAATGCTAAGGTAAAAGGAATTACTTTTAACTATTACTAATTTAGATATCTCCCATAAAATAATATATAAACTGTGATAATATTTTATACCAACCGACCAATCTGACGGTATCCTGATTAAGTCAAATTAAGTCCAACCAGCCATATAGGTGGTAATATTTGTCCATAATCCAGCCATAAAGGCGGTACCAAAATAAATTTACCAACCGACCAATATAGCGGTATTCCTTGATTAGTCAGGTTTAAACCAATTAAAAATTAAATACCAACCGACCAATATAGCGGGATTCCTTTATTAATCAGAATTTTAAATAGTAAATATTATTTTTTAGGGAGATTAATCTAAATAGCAATAGTAAAAATTATCTTTCACCCTAGCATAGGGAAGTTACCTCCGCATAGTGAATAGTAAAAACTGTAAAATAAGAAAGTAGATTACTATTATTACAAAAAGTAATTAAAATTATTGCAAAAGTAAAAACAAAAAATAAAAACGAAAATTCTAGAGAGAGAAACTCCCTAATTACATAGAAGGAGTGAGAGAGAAATGTGTACTAAAAACTGAAAATTCGCCCTCTATTTATAGCAAAATTTTTCACTGTTCGAGCACTGTTCGCGCGTCGCGACGCCAAGCAGTTCAGCGTCGCGACGCTGGATTCGTCGACGTGGCACAATGAGAAGGTGACACGTAGCAAGGCGGCTGACTGTACACGCGACACGTGTCAAGGCGGCTAATTCTCAATTATTGTGATGACGTCATTGATGACGTCATGCTGACGCGGCGACGACGTGGCGATGACGTGGCAAGGCGGCTGACTGTTCACTGTCGGCACAATAGGATGCGACACGTGGCGACAC
>SKCR01004501.1:0-26480 GCA_019454045.1 Zanthoxylum bungeanum | reverse complement strand
CGCTATAGGCAATTTGCATCTAGCCTTAGCAAATTTTTTGTTATCCAGTGTTGCAGAGAAGATGACTGTAAAAGAGATTTGGGATGCACTTACCAAATTATACGAGGTCAAATCATTACACAACAAGATCTTTTTGAAGATGAGACTTTACACTCTTCGAATGAGTAAGTCCACATCCATGACATATCACATCAACAACTTGAATACACTGTTTTCCCAACTCACTGTATTGGATTATAGTTTATCAACAAATAAACGTCCAGAGATTCTACTTCAAAGCTTGTCTGATTCGTATGATCAATTTATCATCAACTTGACAAGTAATGTTATCACTGGTAATATAGTCTTTGAGGAAGTTGCAGCTGCTACTCAGGAAGAATAGTCTAGGTGCGAAAATAAGGAAGACACATCATCTAGTTCGCAATAAGTAGAAGCATTGGTGACAATAGGGAGATCAACAGAACGTGACTCAAGTAGAAGTTAAAACCATGGCAGATCGAAATAAAAAAGTAAGAATAATGTTAAATGCTACAACTGTGGCAAGAAATGGCACGTCAAGAAAGATTGTTGGAATATGAAGAATGGTGGAGAAAAAACTCTTGTTGCATCAAAATCTAAGGGATATGTTGCAAGTACTTCTGAAGAGGGCGACCCACTTTACAATGATGTAACAATGATGCCCAATGATAGCAGAAAACAGCTAAGTGATGCATGATTGGTTGATTCAGCAACAACATGGCACATGACCTCTAGGAGAGAATGGTTTTGTCATTATGAACCTATATATGGAGGATCGATTTTTCTAGGCAATAATCATGTCTTGAAAATTGTTGGGATTTGAGCCATCTAAATAAAGATGTATGATGGTACTATTCGCACTGTACAAGATGTTTGACATGTTATGGGAATAAAGAAAAATATTATGTCAGTTGGACAATTAGATGACCTCTGATACAAGATCGTTGTTGAAAACATGATATTAAAAATGGTGAAAGGAGTACTTACAGTTTTGAAAGCTGAAAAGATCTCAGCAAACTTGTATATGTTATTGGGAGACTCGATTCAGGAAGCAACTGCATCGGTAACATCATTGGATTCTGGAGATGAAGCTTTTATGTTGTGGAACCAAAAACTATGCCACATATTAGAACATGGAATGAAGATTCTCCTCAATCAAAAGCTAATCCCAGACTTGAAAACAGTTAGTTTACCGTTTTGTGAGCATTATGTTACAAGTAAGCAAAACAGATTAAAATTCAGCAAGTCAAGTGATCGGAGTAAAACCATCTTAGAGTACTTACATTTTTGAAAGCTGAAAAGATCTCAGCAAACTTGTATATGCTATTGGGAGACTCGATTCAGGAAGCAACTGCATCGGTAACATCATTGGATTCTGGAGATGAAGCGTTTATGTTGTGGAACCAAAAACTATGCCACATATTAGAACATGGAATGAAGATTCTCCTCAATCAAAAGCTAATCCCAGACTTGAAAACAGTTAGTTTACCGTTTTGTGAGCATTATGTTACAAGTAAGCAAAACAGATTAAAATTCAGTAAGTCAAGTGATCGGAGTAAAACCATCTTAGAGTACTTACATTTTTGAAAGCTGAAAAGATCTCAGCAAACTTGTATATGCTATTGGGAGACTCGATTCAGGAAGCAACTGCATCGGTAACATCATTGGATTCTGGAGATGAAGCTTTTATGTGTACTTACATTTTTGAAAGCTGAAAAGATCTCAGCAAACTTGTATATACTATTGGTAGACTCGATTCATGAAGCAACTGCATCAGACATCATTGGATTCTGGAGATGAAGCTTTTATGTTGTGGAACCAAAAACTATGCCACATATTAGAACATGGAATGAAGATTCTCCTCAATCAAAAGCTAATCCCAGACTTGAAAACAGTTAGTTTACCGTTTTATGAGCATTATGTTACAAGTAAGCAAAACAGATTAAAATTTAGCAAGTCAAGTGATCAGAGTAAAACCATCTTAGAGTACTTACATTTTTGAAAGCTGAAAAGATCTCAGCAAACTTGTATATGTTATTGGGAGACTCGATTCAGGAAGCAACTGCATCGGTAACATCATTGGATTCTGGAGATGAAGCTTTTATGTGTACTTACATTTTTGAAAGCTGAAAAGATCTCAGCAAACTTGTATATGCTATTGGGAGACTCGATTCATGAAGCAACTGCATCGGTAACATCATTGGATTCTGGAGATGAAGCTTTTATGTTGTGGAACCAAAAACTATTGCACATATTGTAACATGGAATGAAGATTCTCCTCAATCAAAAGCTAATCCCATACTTGAAAACAGTTAGTTTACCGTTTTGTGAGCAATATGTTACAAGTAAGCAAAACAGATTAAAATTCAGCAAGTCAAGTGATCGGAGTAAAACCATCTTATAGTTGATTCACTCTGATATTTGGGAAGAACCGGTTCAATTTCTGGGGACAATATAATATTTTGTATCATTTATTGACAATTTTTCTAGAATATGTTGGGTGTACCCGATCAAAAATAAGTCAGATGTGATGTCAGTTTTCAAAAAATTTCAAATCACAAATTGAAGTTGAAACTGGAAGGAGAATCAAGTGTTTACGGACAAATAATGGAGGAGAATATTGAAGCAAGAATTTTGATGCATATTGTCAGCAAGAAAGCATCAAAAGACAAACTACTACACCATACACTCCTCAACAACATGAGGTGGCAGAAATGATGGATAGAATGCTGCTGAAAAAGAGTAAGAGATATGCTCAGAACAGCTAGTCTACCAAAGTATTTTTTAGCAGAAGCAGTTTATACAACATTTTATGTTGTAAATAGATCTTCATCAACTACCAATGATTTGAAGACACCGATGGAAGATGTGGAGCGGAAAGCCAGCTGATTACTCATCTCTTCACATTTTTTGTTATCTTGTATACGTGATGTACAACGCTCAATAAATAACAAAACTATATCCAAAATATAGAAAATGTATTTTCTTGGGTTATGCTGATGGAGTGAAGGGTTATCGCTTGTTGGATCCCACTACCCACAAGATCATCATCAGCAGAGATGTGATATTTGTAGAAGATCAACTGAAAAAATAAGGAAATGATAACACTTCAAAGGAAAGTACAGAGACTACAACATGTACCGGTGGAAGATAATCCATAATGAGAAAATTCAGATTCTTCTGAAGCAGCACTAGAGCACAAGGTACAAGAACCAGTTGAAGTTTCTAAAGTACGTTGATCAACTCGAGAGAGAAGACCTCCAAGTTGACACTTATAGTATGTTACTCTCGAGAGAAAAGGCCTTCATAGAAGGTTTGTATATGTTTTAATATATATATATATATATATATATATATATATATATATATATATTCGCATTAGAACAGTAAAATGGCATAAAACGACACACTTGAATATAATCAGGTTTTCCCCTCTCCCCTCATATTAATTTGTCTCAAAAATCCCTAGAAGTTGTTAGAAGAAGAGAAAATGTCGGGACCAACAATGGATACTTAGGGGGTGTATTCAATTGAGATTTTAAAGACTATTTATGAATAAATAAGTCTTGTAGATTTTAAAAGACATTTAAAGAATGTAATGACTTACAAGATTTTATGAAATTTCTTTTAATAAGACTTTTTACATATTAGATTTTATAAGACTTATTTCATAAGAATTTGTAAGATTTGAAAGATCATTATAGTTTTTTTTTTTTTTTTACTTTTTTAGAACCGATATTATATGGAATTGAATCATAAATAAAAAAAAGTTAATGAAAGTCAATTGGTTCAAGCTCTAGACATTTGCATCAACAATAACAAAATTGGATCATATGAAATGGAACAAAAAAAAAACACTCAAAATCATAAATCAATAAAAAAATATAACAAAGAAATTATAATTTTAATAAAGAAAAGCAAAAGCTAATATCTCAAAGAACATAGCTAATCATCTCTTGGTGAATGGAGCAGCAAATGTCTCAATGAACTTTCTCTGCTAATTTTATGTATGCATATTATAAGTTAATTAATGAATATTAATTATAAAATGTCTTATAAACTTCAAAACAAAAAATAGTCCACAACTTGTCGGAGTTTTTCTTTATAAATCTAGTTTTGCCTCTAATAAGAGAGAATGTTTATCAGTAACAAAAGTTAAACACTAAGGAGGTGTATTCAATTGAATTTTTATTTATTAAATTTTAAAAGATTTATATCATAAGAATTTAAAAGATTTAAAAGGACCACATATAATTTTTTATTTTTTATTTTTTTATTTTTATGATGCTAACCAACCAACTTTTAATCGGATTATGAGTAATGCCTATTTAGTTCAATGAGACATACTTTTATTGGGTCATTCTCGTCCAGGTCACCCCTCTACTGAATTAACAATGCTATAATTTTTATAATGGTTAGGTGTGGATGCCTCAACCATTACAACTATATTTTCTTTACAAGCTATGTTGGCGGTAATATTTCCTGAACTTAAGCAATCTATCAATATTTTACTAACATCGTAGATAACTTTATTGACGAAAATACTTAATTATCTCATATTATTTTCCGAGTTTCTATGACAGAATGTCATTTCTCTAACCTATGAATAAAATATAACACATCGGCATCAATGATCTTAATAATTGATAAATATTTTTTCCTTAAATTTGAATTTTTTTAAAAAAAATATATACAAGTAAAAATTTAGCGAGAAAACGAGGAAAAAAAATTCTTGTTGTGCTAAATTTATTTTGTACATTATCATCTATCCGATTGAAGAAGTTCTGCTGGCCTCAAAGAAAATCTAGGAAATTATCTTTAAATGTGATAGAATTTTCCTCATCGAAAATGAAGTTTATTAAGAAAAATGATTGAAAGAATGACATTACAAGTTTCATTTAAAAGAAAGTCATATTGTTTTGTTTGAAAGAAAAAAGAAGAAATTACTAATAAGCAAGTAATTTGTTAATGAAGAGCTAACATGTATGTTCATTTTCTGTTTTCTAACACTTAAAAAAATCTTATGTAAAAAGTTTTATGGCTTAGGGTAGGATTTTTTTTATAGAATTTGATATTTATAATTTTCACTAAAAATTCCCACGTAATCACACATATAAAAAAATCCTTCAAAATAATTATGTTTTTCAATACCATAAGACGTTCTATTACTTGTTTAAAATCCTGATTGAATATCACTAGATTTGGATACACTCTTTAAAAAATCCTAATAGTTTTAATGAAATACCACAAGACTTTTTAGATTATTTAAAAATCTTAATTGAATACCACAATACTTATTTAACCCAAAAAAGTCTTTTAAAATCTAAATTGAGTTAAAAACCCTAAAGCCCAAGAAGTTGTTAGAAGAAGAGAAGTGCGATTTTTTTAAGGCCCATAGAGAAGGCCCAACCCAATAAGACCAGCATTAGTCCATTAAATTTACAAAACTGCCCTCGCACGGCTCAAATCATCAACACAGCGTCAAACCTGAAGACAACACAAACGCAAGAAGTCTCTCGGTCTCATTCTACCATCGCGCCGCGGTAAGCGTTTAATAAGGCACGTACGTTTTTACCACCGGCTGGTCTTCTTTTTTAACTCACATATTCAACTCCCTGATAATTCTCCCACGTAATTTCTATTATTAGGGTTTTTTAAGTTCTTGTTGTTGAATTTAGGGTTTTTTATGAATCTTGTTTCCTAGGGTTTTTGTTATATTCTTTTTACTGCTCACTTTAATTGATTAATACAAGTTTATATTGTTGTTGGCCATTCAATTGTTCGGGCTTGAACAGTACTATTAGCAAAACGAGTAACAAGAAGAGGGTATTTGTAAAAACAGGCAAGATGTCACGGAAAGGTTTGATGCCCAAAAATCCAGTTGTAGAAGAAGATGAAAAGCCCTCTTCAAAGCCAAAAAGGTTGGGTAATGAGATTGATGAGATATTTGCTGGTAAGAAGAGGAAGAAGCCTGAAGGGAAGAAGTCCAAGAAGTTGAATAAAGATGAAACTGCGGAACCGAAATTGGTGAAGGAAAAGAAAGAAACGAAGAAGAGGAAAGGAATTGCAGAGGATGGCTTTGCTGACCCTCCTGCTCGATCTAGAAAGCGAACGGAGGATGGACTCACTGTCTACACGGAAGATGAGTTGGGTATCAATAGTGCTGATGCTGGAAACACACACCTTTGTCCATTCGATTGTTCATGTTGCTTTTAGTAATGCTGGCAGATTGGTAAATTATCATATAGCAATTTTGATTTGCTGATATTTAATATGGTTTTTGTTCTTTTAGTTGTAGATTATTGCCCGCGGTTTTTCCTTTGCTAAATGCAGACCTTGAATTTGATCTAAGGAGATGTTTTGTTTACTTCATTTCATAGTGAATTAGTTTTGAGCATTTTGATCTAGTTTTGACCCATATGAATGTGTCTGCAAGTGCAATCAAGTGTAGTTCCATCATCGAACATCCTACCCATAAAGAATTGAACTTCTGGTTTGAGTGGTTTCTGAGTGAGAACTTTTCATGCAGCAGGGAGGGTACGTCTTTATTTAGTTGATTTTATCTGTTAGTTTACAGTTGTGGCACTCTCATGAACACGTGTATACCCTACCTCTTTATGTTTCTAGACGGTTTTTATTTCTTTTCTCAACATAATAAATACACGTGTTTCTTTCATTTTCCGCACAGTGGGAGAAAGCTTGGGTTTATAAACAGCTTTCCAGTTTTCAGTGGTGTTTTAAGTTTCTTTAGTTGAGTTGGATCATCTGTCCCAATGTATGATTTTGCAGTTGTCTTATTTTTTCCTGAAATGATTTTTTTTTTGTTGGCTTATAGTCCAGTGTACCGATGACCGATGTCACCATTTCCCAATCTATATTTTCCCCCTAAAGTCTCAATCTCCATAACAGTGCCATTTACATTTTATTGTCCCAGACTATTTGGCTTCACAAAGATTTTGAACTTGTTAGGACCTTTGTCATGGCATAAATTATTCTATTATTTTTCACGGTTCTATAAAAACACTAGGCGTACGGTGGGGTGGGGAAGCGCCTACGCCTAGGATTTCTAGGCAGCGCCTAGAAGGACAAGTCAGGCAGCGTTGGGCAGTCTTATTTTTTATTAACAAAATGTTGATTATGTTTAAAAGTTTGGGTTGAATTAGGTTTAGGGTTAAGAATTGGTAAATTAAGGTAAATTTAGGTTAATTTATGGTTAGGTTTGGAAATTTGGATTCAATTAGAATTAGGGTTATGGTTTTAAAGTTCCAGCAGCCATCGACTGCGGCTGCTGGCACGTGAGTTACAGGCGTCGCCTTTGGCAGCTGTGAATTGGAACACGCACCCATATTGCAGCTCAGAATTCGCCAGCCACTCCATTTAAGGCGTCTACTTGTCGATCCAAGCTATCATTTGCCATAGATATGGATTTTCCTATCAACACCTACCTAGATTGTTGTTTTCTGAAAACGCAGGACGGTTTGGCACTGCCTAACGCCACCTAGAACACTGCCCACCTGCCCGTCAAGTTAATTCAACTGCGATGACTCAAGGAAACCAACATTCAGGATCTTCCGATGTCCTTGCTCTTCCAGGTATGGTTTTTGTTTTGATTTATGATTGGTACTTGTGTAAGCTATTGACGTTTCAGAATTGGACTCGTTAATTCTGGGACTTCATTTATGGTTGAGGACTACCTATAGGCATTTTTTACATTTGACACTAACCTTCGTGTAGTTTATTTGTGTCTGGGTGCACATGCATGCATGTTCGTGTGCGTATTTAGTTCATCAATAATTTAACTTGACATGGTTTGATATCGCTTAAACTGATTTTGCTTTGTAGGTCATTAGTGGCCATCTGGGATGGGTGAGATCCGTTGCATTTGATCCAAGTGATACATGGTTCTGCACTGGATGAGCTGATCGTACAATTAAGGTTTGAGCTTTATCTTCATTTTCATGTATGATATCTGGGAAGTTCTCTTGTTGGCTTCGATGAGTTTCTTTTGTTACGTGGTGTTTGGATATATGGGCTTGTTTCTGCTATATTAAATTATCTGAATGTTGTTATTGCTAGTGGATTTGTGTTTCACTTTTCTGTTCTCTCACACACCATATACTATGCTAATTATCACATGTCTTTCATTCTTTCTCTGTTAGTGCCTAGTGGATTAAAACGGGGATGAAATTCATTGGTTAGTCAAGTGGTTATGTTTGTGTATGAGAAATCATTTCAGCCGTTACTTTCAAAAAGTAGAAAATTTGAGAAATATTTGCCCTTAACATTCCAATCAAAATGTGGAGAGAAGACGAAACTGCCACCCCGGAAACTCATCCTCTCAACTTTAAGCCCCCAAAAGATATCCGACGATTCTAGTCTCATCTACATCATGTATTGCTCTGCTTTGATCCGTAATGTACACTGTAATTGATTAATGCAAGTTTATATTATTGTTGGCCATTCAATTGTTCGGTCTTGAACAGTACTATAAATAATGGTATTTTGTGACTCTCAGAATCCTACCAGAACGCCTTATTCTTTTAATAATCATAATCATTCTCAGTAAACGCATAAAAAAGTTTTCTCCTTTCATTTGCTTGTTTTGTACTTTAAGTGACAACTAGCCAACTAAGGATCACTTGTACCGCAATTTTTTATTTTTTAAAAAGGCAAAATAACATTTATGTCTATATATATATAAAAAAAAAGGTTAATCTTATACAAAATATCATGGTATTATTAACATCAGGACAAGGTAAAAGACAAAAAAATATGAATTCTCACCTGCAGTATCATGCCAAAATTTGGGCAAATTTTGTTTAGAAATCGTTTGAAGGGGTTTTTGGGTATTATTAAAAGTAGAGAGCATGTGTTTGTGAGTTTGATTAGAGAAAGGAAGAAAATTAAGCAGAAAAATGAAGAAAGACATTGATTCAGAGTCGTATGTTGATACATTGAGGCTTCCTGGTGATCAAAAGATTCTTGAAGAGAGTGAGATTGTGAGTTTGAGTGATGAATTATAAGCCATGGAAGTGATACAATCACAACTGCATTGCATTGGATTATGGCGAATGTTGTGAAGTTCCCGAAAATTCAAGCGAAGATTATGGAGGAAATGAAAGGGGTTGTAGAAAAGGGGAAACAGTTGATTACTGAGGATGATTTGGTTAAGATGCCTTATTTGAAGGCAGTAATTCTCGAAGGCTTAAGGTGTCACCCGCCTGTTTACTTGCTGGACACTCCACATACGGTGACTAAGGATGTTGAATTGGGCAGGTACCTTGTGCAGAAAGGCATCTCTGTGAACTTCTTGGTGGCGGATACCGGGCGAGATCACGGTGTGTGGGAAAATCCCTTGGAGTTCAGGCCTGAGAGGTTTTTGTTTTGTGATGGAGAAGAAAATTTTGACATAACAGGAAGTAGAGGAATTAAGATGATGCCATTTGGTGCTGGGAGGAGAATTTGTCCTGGTCTTGGTTTAGCCATTCTGCATTTATAGTATTTTGTGGCAAATTTGATTTGGCATTTTGAGTGGGATAAGGTTGATGAAGATCTTGATCTATGAGAGAAAGAAGAATTCACAATGGGGATGAAAAATCCAAGACATGCTCGTATATCTCCGTGACATATTGCGTATTGCTGGTAAATGTCTTCGGACAGATTAATTGGTTCTTTAAAAAATTCATAGAAGAGGCCATTAGTTTTGAAATCTCAAGCTATAATTAGTCTTGTGCTCTCAGTAATTGTTTTAGCTCCAGGTTATCGACAGCAATATGTATTGACAACATAGAACATGTATTTCTCTGGCGCAATCCCAATTCATCTGTGCAACACACAAAGAAATTTGTTATCAATTTGGTTTCTTAATTTTCTATGACAAATGATACTGTTAATGCGATGTTCATGATTTCATTAAACGGTTAGTGATAGAGAAAAATACATGTACAAGTATCCAAAAGTTTCTAACTAGAAAGAGCTTGAAAAAAATTTATTGATTCCAGCTGCAGCTAATGCCTTAGTTGTGTTACTAAAACGAATGATCTGCAGGATGAGGGTAACAGAAAGCAATCAACTGAATCAGTAAGGGTACTACTTATGAATGTTCAGAGTCAAAGGGATCAGCCATGGTTCTTGTTGCAGCTGATCAGCTTGCACTTGTTCTCAAGATACTACACAATCCTCACAAAGCCCCCAATTAATTAGCAATTCATGGATCTGTGTCACATGACTGATGAAAATTTGTAAACCACCTGAATTCTGTTTTGATTTTGTTCCAATACTGAACTTGCAGCTTGGATTTGACTGCACTTAAAAGAAATATAAATGAAGTAAAGGAAGTTCAATTGCTTCAGCCCGGTATATAAAATTCTAGTTCATCAGCCGAAGTAGTCGGGTTTAAACATCAAATTTATCGGGTTTTCAAAAAAATATTGAATTTGAATTGATCAGATCCGTTTTTTTTATTTTTATTTTTTTTTTAAATTAAGAGAGTTTGTTTTAAATATAAAATTGTACTCATTGACCCAATCCAACTCGCATAAGGTCTACTCTTTAATTTTTCAGATTCAAATATAATTTTATCTTGATTGACCCGATCAAGGAAGCAGAAATTAACGTACTCGACCCCACTCGACACTTCATTTGTTCCCCAAATTAGAAACGCTTCTCATGGCATTTGTATGTAAGTAACCAAATTGGTTTAGTGTGTGTGATAAGGCAGTAATTAATGCTAATCTCGATTATTCGACAGGATAAGATTCATACAACAAGCAAATATCATTGTGACATGATTATATGAACACAAATTATAGTACCAACTGACGACACACTAGAAGGGTGAAGATATATAACACAAATTAATTAAAATTTTAATACAAATATAAAAATAATTGGATCACCGATCGTCGGTGATTTTAATTATTATACCAAGGGATTCGAATCGGGTGCTGAGCAAATATTTTGCTGAGTTTTGCTGACCTTTCATAGATATGCTTACACGTGTATCAATTTTCAATGAACGGTCACGATTTATTTCCTCTTTATTATTATTTTTTTAGGTAAAAATGCGCAACAACAGCTTTGCCTTCTCTCCTTACACATCCTTTTTATTAGCTATTTGCAAAGTTACAATTGCGACGCTGAGCAAATAACTTAATATCTTTTTCTCAACTAATAATAACCTACATTATAATCATTATACAGGTGCTGAGTTTTCTTTGATTTTGATATAAAGGTAGAAGAAATACTTTAAACTGCCTGCAACAAGATCATCATCACATTAAAGGTTAGACTTTTTTTTGCAGAAATTTTTTATTAATTAATATATTTACTATTTATCCATTTTCTATACTCTGTTTAGCATTTGAAATTTTGTATATCTTTTTTGTTTCAGCTTTTTCATTGATCACTTTACTGTTTTTTAAATGGCTGCACCTGAATTTAGTTCGGAAAATTCAAGTGATTTTCCTGATAATATTAGATTAGGTATGGAGTTTGATTCAGAAGAAACAGCATATGAATTTTATAATAAGTATGCATTAAGTGTGGGGTTTAGCATCCGAAGAGACACACATGCTAAGAATAAGCGTACTGGTGAAATAACATCGAGAGTATTTGTTTGTAGTAAAGAAGGATTTCGATCAAGTACTGGTGAAATAACATCGAGAGTATTTGTTTGTAGTAAAGAAGGATTTCGATCAACAGATAAAAAAGATCTTCCAAAAGTAAAATATAGAGCGAAACAAGAACATGATGTGATGCTCGGTTAATTATCAAGTTAAATAGGAAGAAGAATAATTACTTTGTTCATCATTTTATTGCTTCTCATAACCATCTGCTTGTAATGCAAGAGTGTGCCTATATGCTACCTTCTCAGATAAAAATTACAGCTTCGCAAGCAATAGAAGTAGACCTGGTAGATGAATCTGGGATTTCACTTAAATCTGCATATGAGTTGATGAGCAGACAAGTAGGAGGACGAGAATCTCTTGGATACATAAAATTAGATCAAAAAAACTATCTTAGATCACAGAGACAGCAAAAAATGGCGTATGGAGAAGCATGATATTTATTAAAGTATTTTTCTGATCAAACTTTGAAAAATCCATCATTCTTCTACGCCTTGCAGCTAGACAATGAGGAACAGATCACTAATATATTTTGGACAGATGCTAAAATGATTATTGATTATGGCCAATTTGGAGAAAATCTTTGGTACAACAGTGGTACCACATCATCCATGCAACAAGCCAATCATCATTTGCCACACGTGCTAAAAAGTCAAAAAACAACTAAAAAATAGGAAGAAAATTAAACATGTTATTTTTTAATTAGTTGGTGGTACCACGTCATCCATACCACTGTTGCACCAAAGATTTACTCACCAATTTGGGGATGTTATCAGTTTTGATACAACTTACAAAGTTAACCAAGAAAATCGACCATTTGCAACATTTGTTGGATTTAATCATCATCGAGTGACAGTTATATTTGGGACAGCTTTGATGTATGATGAAACTACTGATTCATTTATTTGGTTGTTTGAAACATTTTTAAAGGCAATGTCTAGGAAATCTCCAAAAACTTTCTTCACAGATCAAGATGTTGCGATGGCTAAAGTTATTTCACATGTGATGCCTAATACTTACCACAGGCTTTGTACATGGCATTTAATGCAAAATGCCTTGAAGCATATGAATAGTATTTTTAAAGGTCATGGTGGGGTAAAAAGTGTATTATCCGTGTTTATAGAGTATATTGAAGAGGGAGATGAGTTTTTGAGTGCTTTGAATAAAATGCTCGAGGAGTATGACGTGTCTGATAATAATTGGCTGAAAAGTATATTTGAATTAAGGAAGAAATAGGTGTATGCATGTATTAGACAAACATGGTCAGCTGGAATTAAAAGTACCCAACTTAGTGAGAGCTTTAATGCTAGCTTAAAAGATTACTTAAAGTCGGACCTTAACGTGGCACAATTTTTTATGCACTTTGAGAGGGTAATCAATGACAAAAGGTATAAGGAGTTGGAAGCAGAGTACGATTTGTCCTATAGGCTAGTTAACATGAAAATTTCTATTAAAATGCTAGTACACGCGAGAGAAGTTTACACAAAAATTATATTTCAAGAGTTTCAAGATGAGCTCGAAGAAGCGATTGATTTGTCTATAGAAAACTCTACAGTAGAAGGTGATTGTTTTTTTTTTTACACAGTTAGTGTGGATAGCTACTTTAAAAAGCGATGTGTGAAAAGAGAGATTGACGGTACATTATCTTGCAGTTGTATGTTGTTTCAGAGGAAATGGGTTTTATGTAGACATAGCATTAAGGTTCTTAGAGATGTCATGGATGTCAAAGAATTTATTCCTGATCAGTATATCTTAAAAAGATGGACAAAACAAGCAAGAGCAGAATCTGTTCAAGATATGCATGGGCGTGAAATTGAAGTTGATCCTAAGTTACAACAGACTTATCAATATAGAAATTTGTGTTCCACATTCACCAAGATTTCAAGTAGAGCTTCTGAGAGTGGAAAACATACAATCTCGCTATTGAGCATGCAACTACCTTGGCAAGGCTGATTGGAGATATTTTTCATTTAGAAATGGATAGTACTATAAATGAAAAAAATCAAAGTTCTCCTATTGTTGAACCAACAAGCAATATTGAAATGGATGATCAGCAAAATTCGACTATTGGCAAAGTAAAAGGGCTAAAAAAGAAAGAGTCATCTCGGGGAAGACGTAGATTTAAAAGCTGTTTAGAGATTGCTTTTGCAAAGAAAAGAAGGTCAACTAATCGTCAGATACACTCTCAGATGTCTCAGGTTATCTAGTTATATATTTATCAATCAAATTGATTAGAATATTTAAAAAAAAAAATAGATTATGCAAATATATGATTAATTTTCATTTAATAAATGTAGGCTCCTGTTAATTTTATTCCTACAGTTAGCAGCACGCTTCCTTCGTCAATGATTATTCATCCATATTCAGTAAGTAGTTTTCAATTTTAAATATTATTATATTTAGTTTGGTAACATCTTACACATTTATTGTGTTGTTCTTACAGCTCGAGCAATCGTTCACAAGGTTGTAATGTGCCTAGTTTGCTGCCATGTGACCCCCATGAACAATATAAACAAATGAGCTTTCAAGATTTGCTTCATCAAAACACAGTAGGATTTCCATTTACATTCCAAGACTCGCAAGTTTCAAATAACAATGATTTAATTTAATGTACTTAGTGTCTTTTCTGGAACTCAATCTTTCTTTTGAAGACTAATTACAAAGTAATTTATTTTCAGTATATGCAATGTTGTTTAGAAAAAAATAAAATTTTGAGTAATGTATTTCTATTGCAATGAGTTATGATAGTAAATGGGAAGTTCCTCAAACATGTATGCAAGTAAATGTACATGTGATGAGCCAGTTGTTGCAGGCAGTTTGAAGTCTTTCTTCTCCCTTTATACCAAAATCAAATAAAACTCAGCACCTGTATAATGATTATAATGTAGGTTATTATTAGTTGAGAAAATGATATTAGGTTATTTGCTCAGCGTCGCAATTGTAACTTTGCAAATAGTCAATAAAGGATGCTTAAGGAGAGAATGCAAAGATGTTGTTGCACATTTTTGCCTAAAAAAAATAATAATAAAGAGGAAATAAATTGTGGTCGTTCATTGAAAATTGATACACGTGAAAGTAGATCTATGAGGTCAGCAAAACTGATCAAAATATTTTGCTCAGCACCCAATCTGAATCCTATACCAAGACCCTCTTAGTTGTAAGAGAGTTTCAGGTTTTATACATATTATGACTATGGTAAGATAATGTATTTGATTTGAGAGTTTCAGGTTTCAAAATTTTTGTTTTTCTAACTTTTCTACTTACTCAAACATAATCTTTGATCATGATTTTTATCCAGTGGTTTTCAAACAATTTCTTTTACTACCACTTGAATTCTAATATCAAAATAGGTATGGACTATTAAAAAAATAATAAATAAATAAATAAAAGCCAAATTTTCGGTTTTGTCCACTACATACCTTTGAAAAAACCATAAATAAGCCCCTGTCATGTTGATTTTCTTCTTAAAGTTTTGCTGGCTTAAATGGGTCTACGTTATTTTTTTGAATGATAATAAATGAAGAGGCAAATGAGTGTGTGTGTGTATATAAAAGCAGTTCATGTTGGGTTACTAATTTTCTGGCCAATATTTTGACATGTGAAAGATCTATGTCCACTAGTTTTTTATATATATACACACACGTGTGAAAATCTATGTCCACTAGTTATATATGCATGCATGCATGCATACATACATACATATGAGTATTTACATGTCCAAATATCTAGACAAAATAATGTGTCCAGACTCCAGAGTCACTATTCAGCACTAAAAGACAGAGTGAAACAATGCAGAATAAAGCTAAACAATGTCAAACAATGACGTCCAGACAGTCCAAATATATATATATATATATAATTGTTCTTACATCTCCTCCTGAAGCCCAAGTATCATATACACCCTCAAAATAAAGATCCTTGAATACTAGAAGAAAAGCATCTATACCCAACAAGATTAAGTGAATATCCAAAATTATGGTCATTTTATTAAATTATTTCTATCTTTCCATACAAAACCGAAGAATGGAAAATATTCTTCAAGAGTCTCATGTCTTAGAACAGCATGATAAATACCGTCAAAGCTCAATACAACAAAGGAAATTAAGTGAAGTACTCCAGATACAAAGTATGAAAATGTGTCTATAACTTCCCCACCAGTGCCTACCCACAGCCTAGAGTAGCTAGGTGGGGAAGTTATACACACACATATTTAAACAAAAACAAAAGCTTAATTACTTTGCACGACCCTAATTAGATACGCTTCACATGGCCAGCCTTTACATGCCGTTGATGAAAAATTCACCCCCGATGAAGTTTAAATACCGAGGAGGGGTAGAATGAGATTTGTACTTGGCCAGAAGAAGAACGATGAGGGTCTAGAGAAGCTGAGATCAGACGAAGGACCCGAGCTCATTATGGGAAGGAGTTTTCCCGAGGACAGAATCGATTGATGGAGCAAAATTGGGATACCGACTCGACCTAGAGGAATAGTGTTAGATTTGACAGCATTTGAGCATTTGGGGAAGCCGACCCGAGGAGGTCTATAATATTGACCCAACCTAGTTGAAGTAATTAGGAAGATTAACCAAGCATCACCCAGTTCGACATGACGACTAACCGAAATACGGTCTAGACAGAAGAAAATTTTGATTTTATTTAAGTTCATCATCTTTTATATTTTCAGGTTTTTCTATTTCTATGTATTAGTGGTTAATTCGTTGTTACTTAATGATTTTAATTGAATAATACATCTTTAAAATGATAAATAACACATCCCGCCCAATAGAATTTTAATTTGCATAATCATGTATTCATCTCTTCATTTTGACCTTGATATTACATCATATATGACAGTTAAGTTGCATGAGACGGAGGCTTCCATATGTTAGCTTTGAACAATTAAATGGAATATATAAAAATCATGAAATTTGACTTTTTATTACTAAAATTAGGTTAGTCTTCAAAGTTGCTCAAAGTGGGTGCAGTATATATATATATGCAATAATTCATGCATTAAAGATTGCCCCTTTAAAATATTCAATATCTTTACTGTGTATTACTCAAGCGATGCAACCTTTCAAACTATATCATTAGATATTACATAATATTAATTAAAAAATTAACAAGCTGCAAAAATAATAATAATAATAGTAATTAAGCATATATCAGATTCACTGACTTTGGATGAAGGAGAAGAATCCTTCAAAATTTTACTGCATAACCAAATCAAGCATACAAATTTTTTTTTTTTAATGAATTATATAAATTCTTTAACGCTATTGTATCATATCTGAAATTATATAGTCTTGGTGGTTTTAGAATTTTTAAAATTAAAGATCCGTCTGGTTTATAAATTATTCTTATAAAACTCACAGTTTTCACTTATGTTTTGAACTTGCTTCGCCTAGAATAAATTTATGGCTGTGCTGTGCCTTTAGGTAACAAATATAAATTGTGTACGCAAGATGAACACCTAATGTACTCTTATCAAAATTTAATTTTATATATATTATATATATATAAGATACTGTTTTGCATTCAAGAATTATACAGGAATCTGATGATAAATTTTAGAAGGTACGTACACATTGAATGGAAAAAAATAATTAAAAGGATTCTTAAAGCAGTAGTTAAGAATAGTGATTTTGTGAGACAGAAATTTATAGCTTAATAACTGCTTTGGAATCAATACATTTATGAAGTAGGGTTCTTTGAATTTGTATATTTATGAAGTGGCCCGAGTATAATGATGGTGATTTAGCTTAAATTTCGATGATCATTGAAGAGTGTTTTGTGAAGAAAAATAAATACTCTTTATTACTATAATAATAGAATTTATAAATATTATAAAATTTGTATAAAAAAAACCTCACACACTAACTACACTCTCTAAATATTTTGATGATTTACAACATTATCAAAAAGTACTGATTATCTTATTTTTAACGATAGTGGAACAATCTTTGATAAATTATCTCTGTCAATAATTTCAGTTCCCAAAATTGTAATTAACAACAAATTCCGGAACATGCAAAAGGGGCTCATTATTTCATGCCTTTTCAATTTTCACCAGAACTATCTTCAAGCTACAGATTTTCTTTTTTCTAAAATGAATAAATGAACGAAGCAATGGATTTTACTTTTTGTATTAAAATTTAATGATGTGTTGAAACATTTGGGAGTGGCAAAACCAGATTTTGTTAGTTCAAATGAGTCAACTAAAACTTAATTATGTATAATTGAGGAGGTCAACAGTTTAATTAGGCCATGATGATGAAAAACATAAATCTTAATAGGCTATGAGGTCGTTGTCAAGTAATTCTATTTAATTTTGAAGTGACAAATTAATCATGATATATACTTTATCGTTAATTTTGAAACATATTTTTTCCCAACCGTCCATATTAGAATATTGAGAGGTAGAATTAAAAAGTTAATTAAGACTTTAATCTCCACTATCATTTAAAAAATGATAGACGAGATATTAATTTGATTTATTCCTCTTATTCTTATAATATTATAAGCTAGAATATATAATATGATAATCAAACTTGCATGCAATTATTGATGATATATAATTTGAGATTACAAGAACTTTCGACATATCTATGTAATTAATATGACTTTTTCATCCCAAACAAAAAATAAAGGGATTGAATCCATAGCAATTTTCATATCCCACGACTTTTAATAATAAAGAACTTACAGATTAGTGATAGAGATAGAAAAGTTGGTCGATACCCGATAATCTGAGAGATTTGTAAATCTCTTTGTAAACTCACCACACAACTTGTAGCTCGGGTCGGTTTTGACCCCGAGCGGGTAATATAGTTTACCTCTTTCTCCCGTGGACGTAAGTTGGAGCCACTCTCCGCCGAACCACGCAAATCATTGTCTCTGTGATTTTTTATCTGCTTGTTAAGTTTACTTTGAATTCCTACTAACCAAACAAATTCACTGTTGAAGAAAATTTATTTGAATGATTGATGTTTAAAATTACCCTTAAAACGAAAAAAACAACTGTCACATATCCAATTTTCAAAATTCAGATACAGATTTCACCTTGATTTTTTGTTATGTTCTTAATTGCTTGTGAATGTAACATTATTATATAATTAGACTAAGTAGTTGAGTGTGCGGTGGAAGGATGGAAGTGGGAACCGAATTTTCATTTTTTTTCAAAAAAAAAAAAGTTGTGAGTATTTCGATTAGTCGGAAACTCATTAACAGTTAACCCGCTCTATTCGAAATCATGAGTGTTTTTCAAGAATATATTATATAGTGATATTTTTAATATTTATTATAACGTTTTTAATTTTGTCATTATAATAAATAATCTCAAGACTTTGTCATATATTTATCTAAAAAATTTAGATTATATATGTATATTGTAAACAATAAGCCATTCAACTATGTAAATATAAATAATGATATAGAAAATGTATATTTGTATAAATAATTAATATTTCATACAAAATAGAATGATGTTTGAACACCAACTCAATCTTAATACCAACTGATATACACAAGAAGGTTGAAAATAAATATTAGAAAATATTATAACTATATATAATAATATTAATCACCGACGTCGGGGCATTTTAATTAGACCAAGACCATCTTAATTGTAATTAAGAAATCGTAGGAAAATTTTATAAATATAAAGAGATATATATATAGGGAATGAATGGGCCGTACGATCCTTAATAAGAAAAGACTTGATCTTTGGGATTAAATAATTCATTGAAAATGATGTGTTATTTAATGGGAAAGAATACGACTCTTAGGGTTGAAATGTTTCATTGGAGAGTCATAACTCCTAAAGAGATGTATATTTTGTCATAAGGGTACCTTTTGAAAAACAATTCTCCATGTATATAAATAAGTCTCTCGAGTTTTCATTTGAGTCATTCAATTTTTAGAAAATTCAATTGTCATTTTTGTCATTTGGCATAATTAGAGAGTTTAAGGTCATAAAATAGAGAGTTTCCACCATTATTTCTAATTCGAATTCTTGAAGAAATGAGTGTCCATTTTATAAGAAGCAATTAAGAATCTTGAGAGAACGTTAGTAACAGGAAATTCGTATTGCATCGAGACAAGACTAATAAGTTCTTAAAGACGGTCTATACAGAATAAAAATTTGATTTTATTTAAGTTCATCATCTTTTATATTTTCAGGTTTTTCTATTTATATGTATTAGTGGTTAATTCATTGTTACTTAATAATTTTAATTAATAATACATATTTAAAATGATAAATAACACATCCCGCTCAATAGAATTTTGATTTGCATAATCATGTATTCATCTCTTCATTTTGACCTTGATATTACATCATATATGAAAGTTAAGTTGCATGAGACGGAGGCTTCCATACGTTAGCTTTGAACAATTAAATGGAATATATAAAAATCATGAAATTTGACTTTTTATTACTAAAATTAGATTAGTCTTCAAAGTTGCTCAAAGTGGGTGCAGTATATATATATATATATGCAATAATTCATGCATTAAAGATTGCCCCATTAAAATATTCAATATCTTTACTGTGTATTACTCAATCGATGCAACCTTTCAAACTATATCATTAGATATTACATAATATTAATTAAAAAATTAACAAGCTGCAAAAATAATAATAATAATAATAATAATAATTAAGCATATATCAGATTCACTGACTTTGGATGAAGGAGAAGAATCCTTCAAAATTTTACTGCATAACCAAATCAAGCATACAATTTTTTATTTTTTTTATGAATTATATAAATTCTTTAACGCTATTGTATCATATCTGAAATTATATAATCTTAGGTGGTTTTAGAATTTTTAAAATTAAAGATCCGTCTGGTTTATAAATTATTCTTATAAAACTCACAGTTTCACTTATGTTTTGAACTTGCTTCGCCTAGAATAAATTTATGGCTGTGCTGTACCTTTAGGTAACAAATATAAATTGTGTACGCAAGATGAACTTTTATCAAAATTAATGTACTTTTATCAAAATTTAATTATATATATATATATAAATAAGATACTATTTTGCATTCAAGAATTATACAGGAATCTGATGATAAATTTTAGAAGGTACGTACACATTGAATGAAAAAAAATAATAATTAAAAGGATTCTTAAATCAGTAGTTAAGAATAGTGATTTTGTGAGACATAAATTTATAGCTTAATAACTGCTTTGGAATCAATACATTTATGAAGTAGGGTTCTTTGAATTTGTATATTTATGAAGTGGCCCGAGTATAATGATGGTGATTTAGCTTCTTGCTCAAATTTCGCTCATCTTGTGAAAAGAAAAATAAATACTCTATTACTATAATAATAGAATTTATAAATATTATAAAATTTGTATAAAAAAAAAACCTCACACACTAACTACACTCTCTAAACTCTCTTACTTTTAGCTTACACTCTAAGTTTTTTTTACTTGAAACTTACTTATCGGGGATGATTTGAGCTTTCAATTAACTTTCAATTTATAATGAAACTCAATTAACTTTCAATTTATAGTGAAACTCAAACTCATTATTACAACCACTCAATTAATGAACCTAAAAGTATTTTGATGGTTTGCATCATTATCAAAAGGTACTGATTATCTTATTTTTAACGATAGTGGAACAATCTTTGATAAATTATTTCATGCCTTTTCAATTTTCAACCAGAACTATCTTCAAGCTACAGATTTTCTTTTTTCTAAAATGAATAAATGAACGAAGCAATGGATTTTACTTTTTGTATTAAAATTTAATGATGTTGTTGATGGCTGGTTTTCGTCTTAGAGATAATAACGGAAATGTATTGTCTCCGGGATTCAACCTTCCTTCAGCAGTGAATTTGTTTGGTTATGAGGACAACCAAAAACAAACTTTGGCAGAGGGAAAAAAGTATGCGGATTGACACAGGAAGTTAACGTGGTTCGGCGGGTTAAACCCAGCCTACGTCCACGGGCACAAAATAGATGGCGTTTTACTAATGAAATGGGCTTAGGCCGACCTGTTTGTGGTCGGGCAATGTGGAAGCCGAGCTGTTTTACAAAGAAAATTACAAAATTCTCTCTCTCTCTCCTTTTTTGTGTCTCTGTCCCTCTTTTCTTTTTTCTGTTTTTTGTTTTCTTTCTTTTTTTTCTTTTACACAAAGACCTTTCATGATATATACACTAAGTTTGAAGCGGCAAAACTGAGGCGGCTATTGTTCCCTATTCTGCAGAGTCTTCCACGTGAATCTGCTTTATTTATTAAACTCGATGCCCTAGGCATGCTCTTGCCGAAAGTGAACATGCTCTCTGGCATCCCATCGCATCAGTTTGACTTCTCACTGCCACATGCATTTAGTGATGATGACCGCCTGGTGGGTGTTTCCGGGAGATGACACGTGTAAAGGAGAATCACCTTCTCGAGGCTTCTGTCGGTGACTAAGTGGTCGGCCAGACGACCTGTGGAGCTTCCTACAATCACTTCTTCCTTGGCCGCACTCATCACACCTTTCTTCCTGACCGGATAGATTTTGACTTGCCTTCCCGACCTAATGTGGTCGACTGCATATTTTGATGTGGTCGGCTTCTGAATTTCGTACTGAATCTTACAGTCTGGTTTGCCCAAATCTGGGAGATCATGTCAATGCCTTCCGCCGAGCCGAGGAGTGGCTAACACTTCTTATGAATATCTTTCCCTTTTGGAAAAGGGAAATCCCATCCTTGTCCTTGGCCAATTGTTTGATGTATTATGTCTTGATTTTCACCATCAACAGATGTGTTGAAACATTTGGGAGTGGCAAAATCAGATTTTTTTAGTTCAAATGAGTCAAATAAAACTTAATTTATGTATAACTGAGGAGGTTAACAGTTTAATTAGGCCATGATGAAGAAAAACATAAATCTTAATAGGCTATCAGTTCGTTGTCCTCGTATGATGATTTTCAAGTAATTCTATTTAATTTTGAAGTGATAAATTAATCATGATATATGCTTTATCGCTAATTTTGAAACATATTTTTTTCCCAACCGTCCATATTAGAATATTGGGAGGTAGCTAGAATTAAAAAGTTAATTAAAACTTCAATCTCCACTATCATTAAAAAAATTTGATAGACGAGATATTTGATTTATTCCTCTTATTCTTATAATATTATAAGCTAGAATATATAATATGATAATCAAACTTGCATGCAATTATCGATGATATATAATTTGAGATTACAATAACTTTCGACATATCTATGTAATTAATATGACTTTTGTCATCCCAAACAAAAAATTACACAATATATATAACAATTAATTATCATGGAAAGCAAATATATAATTTTTTTTAATGCCTACGTAAACTCTTTAAAGGCGTCCATATGATATGAGACAATTTTATATATGATCTACTTAATTGCATGCTTAAGGTGTCCATAAAAGACAATTATATATACTTAATTGCATGCTTATTATATAAATTAATTACTAGTATTAGCCTTTAAGTATCCATGGAAGGTCAAAAACAAATGACGTATGAACAATGAAGGATAATATAATCTTCTGAAATCAATAAATGTCATTGGACTCAAGAGACAGAAACTCACAGGCTAGTATTTCAATTAATTTAGGACCATTGATCAATATTAATTAATTACAATTTATTTACACTTTTGATTAATTATATTGTAATGATAAAGTCAGAACCTTATACTTACGTTATTTGTATAAACTATTACGGATATGAACTGATGGATTAAATGTGAGAGTCTTTTTCATTTTTATCCAGCCAATATATATATTTTATGCCATGTACAAGTTCTTTTTATAATAATCAATCCTTATCATGTAAAAGTAATTTTTATTGTCTTTTTATAATTCTATATGTATATTTACAATCTTAAGAATATGAGACTTAGAATTTGGTTGGACAAATCCTATGTTCGAATCTAGAGATGCACTTTTTATAAGAGTTCGGGATAGTCAGAGGTTTTACCTATTCCGTTTAAGTTCGAATCAAGTGATTTGACGGTGGATTTTCAATGTTTAAAAAAAATTAATGACAATCTTAATGAAATTTACAAGAATTAGATAATACACTTATAGTAATATCCATACCCATACTAACATAAGATGGAAGGCCATGCGAAGCCATGCAAGTGTTTCGTATAATTTTTGCGGCTGCATCATTAATTGTTAATGATATGAGTTTTCGGCTCTATCGCCAAAAGAAAAAAAAAACTTAAAAAAAGCTTAGAAATGAAAAAATTGGAGGATTTAATATATAATAATAATTGACTAGAATTTTTTATATCTTGAGATTTGTCATTATTATTTTATTTATTTGGATAGGAAACGTACGTGCATGCCCAAGTTACATAATTATTTAATTAATTTTTTGCCAAAAATATTTAAAATTGGTAACGTCACGATTCATGCAAATTACATTGTCAAAAACAGTTGATAGTCAAACGAATGCAAACAAAAAATTAATAAATAAATAGAATAAAATAACATTAAAACTACTGGTTCAAAGCTAGAAAATTACAAATTACAGAAGTAACAGGCTGTTCAATCACTGATGCTAAAGCATTGCTATGGCAGAAAAACATGAATTCGGCTTGAGCTGGTCCAGTTCGAGGATAAAATTTTAATTTTTGAGTTTGGGCAGGAGTTAGGTAAAAAAATTCGTGTATGATATGAATCCAGTTTTTATAGATAAAAATATATTTTTTAATTATATAAATTAATTTTTAATTTATAATGAAAAATCCAAAAAATATAAAAAGCATCGACATTATCGATTTCTTTTTCCATTTTTATGTATTAATATCAAAAAATTATTATTTTCAAAAAATCCAACCCAATATAATCCTGACTCAAGTCGGACTTGACAAAATCTGGATTTGACCCGGCCCGTTTCCATTTCGTTAAAGCTTTTTGTTTATGAATAAAATCGGGCCACATCATTCACTCGCTCAAGTGTCGACCAAATCTCCATTGACCCATTTAGCCAATTTATTTAATGGGGGCAGTTGCAAAGAGTTATTATTAATTAATTGGTAATTATTTTATTTTATTTTTATTTTATTGGTTCATTAATTTTACAAGCCTCGTTTACTCGACACTAGCAAGCTGTGTGATCAGCAACTTCGGTTACTCATCATCTCCACGTGTTTTTCTAAATTTCTCTTTAATTTAATTTCAACATTTTTATTATAAATACCAACAAAACCTTAAAGCCAAAACTCAAGTCTCATTCATATTATTGTTTAAATTATGGAGCAAAAGCAAGAGAAGATGGTGATTGAATTGGGAATAAATATTAACGAACAGACTCTTCAACTTTGGGGAGAAGAGAATCATCACTTTTATGTCAACTCACTTTCTTCTTATGAAATGGCTTCTCTCACTTCTCTTTGTGATACCTTCTTGCCGGCCGTCGAAGTCAAGCCGGTGACCTCCGCCATCATCGACAAGGATGTCGCCGGTTTCTTCCGGGCTTCAGCCTCCACGGCCGGTACCCCAGAACGTGTAAGTACATCGATCAAACTAATAATATATATTTTTTTTTATTCAGAAAGCGTTTTTATTTGAAAATATTGAGTGTGTGCTCGCTCGCAGATAGGAGGGTTGGTGAGCGAGAGAGTAAGACACCGAAAGAAATGGTTGGTGAGATTGTGTTTGTGGATGCTATCAACATGCATTGGGAGTTTGATTTTGTGTGGAAGAATATGCTTCACAAGTAAATATCCGTACATAAATAGCTTTACTCAGTTGCCTCTAAAGAAAAGAGAAGCAGTTTTGATTGAATGGTCTTTCAGTTCTTTTTATCACTTGAGAATGCTTTTTAAGTCCATCAAGCTTCTCATTCTTTTTGTCTTCTTCACTCAGGTACCCTTTTTTTTTTTTTTTTTTTTAATTATATATTATACATTATATAAATAATATTACATGCATAATTTATCTTCCTTTTTTCCCCCTATTTGTATTGTTTTTGCATATATATTTTATTATTAATATGCATGGATATGTCGGTGAAATGGTCTTTATTTTATTATTATGATATTGACACATGGGCATGTCTACAGTACTCCGGTCATTGAAATTCTTTATAGTGTCATAATGTTGATTTACTTCCTATAGTTTTAAAAATATAAATTTTAGTTTTTATAGTTTTTTAAAATTAAAATAAAGGTTTTTAACGCTACCATTAATTTTTTTTTTTTTATGTTAATTAAGTTACTTTTCAACAAAATCTTACTATATTTAGATAGTGTTTAGGGTATTCAAGTAATTTAACATTAATAAGATGAAAATTGATTGAAAAATGGGCTGAAATTTGTATTTTCAAAATTATATGAACTAAAATATTATTATGATAGTTTACATCATATTTTAGTGTTGTTTTCCGTCCCTTAAAACAATGATCATTTAATTTGAAATTTCTAATATTTAACATGAAATTAAATATTTTAAGTATATGTATCAAATTTTTTTCTTATTATAATTTAATAATAATTATTTCATACCGATATATATCGGACTTACATTACCAAAACCTCTAACACATCTTTCAAATTTCCAATAAATACAAAACTTCAATGCATGTGAAACCTTGCCAAATTCATATATCATCTCAAATTTCTTGATAAAGTAAAACCTTCCTTGCATGTGAAACCTTGCCATATTCATTTATCATCCAAAATTCCTTGATAAAATAAAACATGGACCATTCATAATAATATTTAAGTAAGAAAGAATTAATGCATAAGGCAACAAAAGTACCAAAATAATAAATCCATGGATAATTTTGTTTCACAAAATTTTAAAACAGAATCACAACAAAGAGGGAAA
>SKCR01004500.1:0-26296 GCA_019454045.1 Zanthoxylum bungeanum | reverse complement strand
TTTAACATTATCTCAGGAGGCTTAGAGGTAAGCGGGGTCTCTTTTTCTGCAGCAAAACGGCAAACCAGGATGGTGTCGTCTGTCGCCTCGGACCACGAGGTGATTGTTGCAGGAGACTACACTGGCTTAACGATTGAGTTCTCGGATGAATAAATTAACCAGTCATAGCAACCCGCACCATGACGCCTTGGTGATATCCCTACAAGTGGCCAACTTCATGATCAAGAGAGTGCTAGTTGACACTGGGTCTTCAGCCAACATCATCTTCTTGGTGGCTCTCAATGACATGAGAGAAGGATTGGAGAAATTAAATCGTCGGTCTACGGCCTTGATTGGCTTCATCGGGGAGCAGAAATTCACTATAGGGGAAATCTGACTCCCAGTATACGCATGGGGGATCAATAAAATGACTACGTTCTTGGTCTTTGATTGCCCTTCAGCCTACAATCTGATAATGGGACGACTGTGGATTCACAAAATACGGGCCGTTTCATCCACTTACCACCAGCTATTGAAGTTTCCAACTAAATGGAGAGTCCAAGAGATTAGAGGGGATCAACTTGCTTCCAGGGCTTGCTACCAAACCACCATAAAACCTAAATCTCAGTCGGTATAGCAATTACAGGGAGGATCTTGTCGAGTCTACGCAGACATGCCAAACGTGGAGGAACTCGACGAGGTCCAAATTCACCCACATTACCCGGACCACAAGACCCAAGTTGGAGCCGACCTCGATCCCGTGCTACGCGCCCAATTGTTGGATTTCCTTCAGAAGCACCATGATTACTTTGCCTGGTTGCATGGAGATATAATAGGAATAGACCTAGAATTGATGACACATGAGCTACATGTGGATCCGACCTACCCACATGTAACGAAAAAGATGAGGAAATTTGCTCCAGAAATGAACCGGGTCATCGACGAGGAAGTTCAGAAGTTATTTGAGAATTGAGCAGTCAGAGAAGTACTGTATCCGGACTGGCTCACCAACGTCGTGGTCGTACAGAAGAAGAATGGAAAATGGCGAGTCTGTATTGACTTCATTGACCTGAACAAGGCATGTCCAAATGACTCATTCCCACTCCCACATATAGAATCATTGGTCGACGCTACCGCGGGGCATGAACTACTAAGTTTCATGGATCCGTATTCAGGCTACAACCATATCCTCATGCATCCGAATGATCAGGAGAAAATGGCCTTCGTCACCAACATGGGGATCTACTGCTATAAAGTGATGCCATTCGGGCTGAAGAATACGGGAGCTACCTACCAACGACTCGTGAACAAGATGTTTTCCCATCAAATCGGGAAAACCATGGAAGTCTACATCGATGACATGTTGGTGAAATCTCTACAAGCCAAGCAGCACCTGGAACACCTTGGGGAGGCATTCGACGTGATGAAGAAGTATGGGATGAAGCTGAACCCCACCAAGTGTGCCTTCGGGGTAACTTCGGGGAAATTCCTTGGGTACATGGTCACTCGACGAGGAATAGAAGCTAATCCGGAGCAGATAAAATCCATACTCAACATTCCATCCCCAACAAACCCAAAAGAAGTCATGTGACTTGTGGGGAGGATAACGGCTCTCAATAGATTCATCTTCAAGTCTACCGATAAGAGCTTCTTATTTTTCTCCACCCTCGGTAAGTCGAAGAAGTTTGAGTAGACCCCGGCCTGCGAAGAAGCCTTGATCAGATTGAAAGAGTATCTGACTACACCGCCTCTCCTATCCAAGCCGGCCGACGGTGAAATACTATATCTTTATCTTGGAGTTTCGCCACAAACAGTCAGTGCAGTTCTGATAAGGGAAGATGACGGACAACAACATCCAGTCGAAATGAAGTAGAAAAGTAGATTGGTAAATTCATGAAATACTTACGATCAGATCGATATAGCGAATATATAAGTAGTGAGCTCATAGAGTATCTTAAAACGAATACGATTCTCGCTCAATATACTCATTCGGCTACTCCACAACACAATGGAGTATCTGAAATGAGAAATCAAACTTTATTATATGTGGTTCGATCTCTGTTGAGTTTTATAGATATGCCTCACTTCTTGTGGGGATATTCTTTCTTATCTATTGTACATTTACAAAATAGGAAACTGAACCTTAATTATGTTAGGGTTTGAGGATGTCCTGCCTCGAGGGCAAAAGGTTAGGTTTGTTGGATATCCATCGAATTCCAAATGATATCAATTTTATGATCTTGAGCATCGAAATGTGTTCATACTTGATTCGTCAGATTTCATGAGGAATAATTCTTGGCAGAAGGTGGTAATCATAGGAGGGTTGAGCTTGATGAAGTTCAACCTGTAGAGAATAGACCAAAAAAGAAACCAGAAGTTCAGGCAGAATCAAAACCTTGTACTTTCACTCTCCATAGGTCAACCATGATATCAATACCTCATGAGCACTTGTATTTGATACAAGACAAGAGTATCGATGTACTCCTTACAGATGAGACAAATCTGTGTACCCATAGAGAAACAATGTTAGATATTGACTCTGCTAAATAAAAGGAATCCATGAAATCTGAATTAGACTCCATGCATTAGAATTGAGATTGGGACTTGGTTCCGCTTCCTGAATGAATTGGTTGTAAATGGGTTTACAAACGGAAGCGATGGTCTGATGGGAATATTGAAACTTTCAAGGCCCGACTGGTTGCTAAAGGTTACATTCAGAGGCCAAGTATGGACTATGATGAAATATTTTCACTAGCAACGATACAAAATTCTATTAGGATTTTATTGGCTATCGTTGCCTATCATGATTATGATATTTGACAAATGAATGTCAAAAAGACTTTTCTTAATTGATTTCTTAATGAAGAAATCTATATGGAGTAGCCATAGGGTTTTGTTTCCAGCTAAAATTTAGAAAATGGATTGAGAGCTTAAGAAGTCCATTTATACACTTAAATAAGTATCACGAAGTTGGAATCTTCATTTCGATGAGGTGATCATAATGTTAGGTTTTCTCAAAAATGATAAAAAAAATCTTGTGTTTATAAGAAGGTCAATAGGAGCATGGTAGTATTCTTGGTGCTTTATGTTGATGGCGTACTGATCAATGAATATGATTTTGGGATGATGCAAGACATTAAGGCATATCTTTGTAAGAACATCTCCATGAAATGCCTGGGTGAAGCATCTTATATACTTGGTATAATATTCTATAGAGATATGGATAGAGACTGATTGGGTTATCTTAATCCTCGTACATTAATAAGATCTTAGATAGGTATAACTTTAGCAATTGTAAAATTTCTAACATACCTTTTCAACATGGCATTCATTTTTCGAAGAAGATGTGTCCTCATATGGAAAATGAAAAGACTATAATGTCTAGTCAACCATATGCATCATCTTTAGATAGCATTATGTATGTTATATTACGTACGAGACCTGATATTAGCTATGCAATAAGTGTTACTAGTATATATCAGTTTATTCCAAGTAACGACCCTTGGATGGCTGTTAAACATATCCTCAAGTTTCTTAATAATACTAAGGTTAAGTTTCTTATTTATGAAGATGGTGAATCATAATTTAAAGGATATATAGATTCTAACATTCAATTAGATCCTAATGATAGAAAGTCTACTTCAGATTTTGTATTTGCTCTTACGAATGTTGCGGTCAGTTGTAAAAGTTCCTTAGAGCTGATTCCACCACTGAGGCGGAATATATTACAGCATCTGATACTACAAAAGAAGTTTTATGGATTATAAATTTTTTTACAGAGTTGGGAGTCATTCCAAACATCGAGGATTCGATTCCGTTGTTCTGTAATAATAGTCGGTTCTTGATGAGCGGAAAATATATCACTATTTCCCGCCCCTTTTACCTAATATTTTGTATGGTTTCTCATGTTTTATGAATGTTTTGATGTGTTTTATGCTATTTTACAGATAAATAACGATTTGGGACTGAATGGAATCAACTTGGGGCTGAAACGACGAAAACAGACAAAAAATGGCAAAATTATCATTTTCACGTTGCGACGCCTACATCATCTGCATCACGACGCGTCTGCATTACTATGCTACTAACACTCATCATCACCACGTCAGCACATGCGTCACCATGACGTCATCATGACATCAGCATAAAAATTCACTATGCCGACACGCGTCATTACTGATGTCAGGATGATGTCAGCGTCGCGACACGTACAACTTCACACATCGTGATGTCGAGCAAATAATTTCTGCCGACAGCACATGTCAACATCTCAGCAAAATGCGTACATGTGTCAACAATCAATGGCGCGTCGCAACGCGCAAAGCATTCTGCGTCGCGATGCCCATACCGAAATTTTGCCTATAAATTTAATTTGATTTCATTTAGAATTTTCATACTTTCCTTAAGGTTTCTAATAAAGAACTAATGATTATATCTTGTTTGTATATATTTATATTTATATTTTTACATTTTAATTTAGTATTTTAATTTCTAGAAGTAATAATAGTTTATTTACTTTATATTTCTGTTATGTTTTATAGTAAATTTTCCACTAAGGGAAGGGTGAAGCTTTTATTATAATAGTTTAGATTAATCTCCTTTAATTATAATATATAAATTATCTTAAAACTAGACTTAATTGGATACCGCCTTTATGATCGGTTGAACTTAATTAAATTGATCTTAACCTGACTAAACTGGATACCGCCTTTATGGTCGGTTAGAATTAATTCAAAATCTGACTTAATCAGGATACCACCTATATGGTCGGTTGGTAATATCATGCAAATTTATATATTATAATAAGAGAGATTTCTAAATTAGAAATAATAAAGGTGGATCCCTTAACCACAACATTTTATTTTTATTCTAGAGAAGTGATGAAGCACAATATTCACATGCTTAATAATTGATTTAATTATATTATGGGTAATACTTTGGTTTGTTTATTGAATCTTAAGTTTAATGCTTCTTGTTGCTTGATCACCAATAAGATTGATGGGGTAAACTTAAAATGAACTTGGAAAATGGATTTTAGGTTTCAGCCTTAGATTCAATAGCTCACGATCTCACCTTGGGGCAAATGATCCTTAGGTAGATTTCCTTCCAGGATAGACATATACCTGTCGGGCGGGGGTAGCCACAATTGGAACTTGAACTTAATGAATTCATGTACCTTGGTTAACATAGACATATGATTAATTGGGTTATTTTGGGTGTTTGCATCTGACCATCGGAAGAGGCTTTTGCATATCTTTGTGTTCCAGGTTAACAAACTGATTTATTACACATATATAAGAGAATCAATTCATCATTAGAATAATATTGTGTGGAATCACAACCCTAGATATTTATTTTCTTTATTATTAATTTCCTTTGTTTCATTTTATTTATTTTGTAAATCTGTTGGGTTTCTATTAAGTCCCAAGATCGATTTCAAGCATAAAACATGTGTGAATACATCAAGAAGTACGGCGGAAACATACTTACATTGATCGGATATTGCGACGCGACGAACACAAGCCCTTGCTCCATGAAGCTCTCGGCTTTGCTCCTTGGTGTGCTCCTTGTGATTCGGCCATGGTGGTCCAAGCTCCAAGCTTTCGAATGGTGATTCCATGCTCACAAGTTGGTTTCCTTATCACCTTCCCAAGACTCCGGATGTGTGCTAGCACTCTTGAAATTTTGCCACAAAATTTCCTTTAGCTTCCTTCAACTCTCGGCAGTTCAAAATTTTGGAGAGGAAAAAAATGGCCTAAGGCCTTAAGAGAGATGAAGATGTGTTAGGTTGTCAAAAATTGTAATTGATTTTCTAAGAATCTAATACCAATTTTGCTTTCAAAAAGTCAAGGCATTAAAGCCAACCAACTACCACCATCAATCACTCATGAAAAGTTGTCAAATCACTTAAAGTGACTAGACATCACATCAATCGATTGACTAGTGATTTGACGCTTGATGTGAATTATGGGCCGCACTTAAATTCAAAATGCGAGTGCGTCCGCAAACACTCCCGGGTTCGGGTTCGCTAATTCCGAATTAACGAATTTTCCGTTGCGACGTAATTAAATCAAATTCAATTAAATAATTTTACCTCGCAAAATTACTATTCACGTCGCTAACGAATTAATTCTAAATTAACTCGTTCGCCCGAATTAAAATCTAATTTTAATTCCGCATCGAAATCCAATTTCGTTTAATATATCGAATATATTATTTTATCGATTAATTCCAAATTAATCGTTCTCTCTCTTTAATTAATATTTTATCCCAGATAAAATATCTCCGTAAGTAATCCCTGATTAATTTTCTCTCTCTACTAATTAATCCCAAATTAATAAAGTACGAGTCATACGTCATCGGTGAATCTTCAGGAAGCGACCCATGAGATCCCCGGATATGTTGGCAGTAAATCCGGTCGTCAGACTATCCGAACACGTACGTACCTAGTACTACATTTATACCGATTTACTAGACATGGTTGGCTTCTAGCAAAGCATCGTGCCTACCCAATTCCCCAGAAATATTCTTACTGGAATATGCGATCTATATCAGGCGTAGTATACGTAGTATTGCGTATTTCGATCCAGCATCGGATGTCACGTGCAAGGCCTGGGGCTGGAATTGTGTCTGCCCCGTACGAATCACATATCGGATCTCTGGTAACTAGTCTCTATAATCGGATAATCATGACCTAGTCATATTATCCCGATGACTGTAGTACATAAGAGCACCAGTTCCGTATCCTACGTGATCATCATCTCCACTATGACTGGAGTGATACTTCCGTCTCGACATCACACCCAATACACTACGATTCTCAATATACCCAGAAGAGGCGTACACAAAACCGGTTAAAGCCCTGGACGACCAAAACCAAAGTATATTGATTGTCGCAAGTATTAGCGGTGCAAGTCTCAGGTTAAGACCAAATACACCTACCCTGATTCGGACTTCCATAGACACATAGTCATACTACCAATGGAATTCTGAGGGGTCTATCCAGAGCGAAGCTGTTCCCGTACCATCGGTAAACACAACCTCATATTACACTTGCATGAGTATCCTATACCCAAATATATGAGAACTATGTCGTTATGCTTCCACAAAGCGAACAAGCGTAATACTAGTCTATTCTGCATTATCGATGTCCAATCTCAATAATACTACGACTAGGTATATTTAATGATTAAACCTTCGTGGATTGATACTGTCTCATATCATCTCAATCCGGAACTAATCATATGGACCTTCTATCATTTATACATCTTGGTAATCTAATTATAAATGATAAAAGGGCAATTTCCTTTGTCACATAGTTAATTTGTACAACAACACCATGATCTGTACAAATAGTGATGCTATGGGTCATAACTGTCCAACAAAATCCACATTCAACCAACCAATCAAACAATCATTCCCTTCTCCCTTTAATTAGATACCTGTAAATAAACAACATCAATAATTAATAACAACAATAGAAATTAAGTCTTCGTGGGATCGATATTTGTTTACTATTTGAGCGATACGTGCGTGATTTCACCGATCAGTTCTCCGCACAAGTAAAAGAACTGAGAGTGCATCAAAATTCGAAGCATATGGAACACAAATACCATATTATTAATGAGATTATTGTTCGATGAGATGTTTCCGTATTCAAGATACCTGGAGAGGATAATATAGCAGACCCACTTCTAATGCCTTACCTTTGAGAGTATATGATAGGCATGTGGAGGCGATGGGTATTGAATACCATCAAAATTTGTATTAGAGAAAGCAGGAGAAAATGTTAGAGCTGGTGCTCCATACACCGATGTTTTGATGTATTATTGTAAATACGTTATATGTTTATTTTATTATAAATAAAATTTAGTAGTTTAATCAATATAATCTTTTAGTTATATGGTATAAAGGTATAAATTATCCATAGAATGAGTTATTGTATTGTAATTGCAAAAGTGTCGTAATGGACATTGAGAATATATCATGATATAATTCATTCTTAAAATTATTCATGGTCAAGGTTTACATATCTGGTGTTAGGAGGAACGCGATATGCCGAGGTGCAGCAGAACGAGCGCGGGATCAAATCCCGAACAAAATTTTTTTTCGGCAATACCTTAAAATGTATATTAAAATATTTACTTCCATAAGCTTAAATTATTCCAATGCATTAAAAGTCATATATCATCATATATTTTTTTTTCATACATCAATACAATTTCCATAAGCTTAAATAAAATTTTAAACACATTTTAATAAATTTATCAACACTTAATAATTAATTCAAGCATCAAAATTTCTCCAACAATTGTCAAACATAAACCAATCATATAAAATCAATATATCATCCATACATTATTTTCTATACAATTAATGCTTAAAAATCCTCACATACATGCTTACAATTATCCAACAATTCCATATATAATTTTTCCAACATCAACAACCCAACAAAAATTTATAAAATAAATTTACCTATAATAGCTTTTAATCCTTGCCAATTTGAGAAGTTTTGCATGTAATCCCCAAATCCACCAAGCTCTTTGAATCTTGGAACTTCTTTAATCTCCACCAAATTAAGCTTCTTGATGAACAAATCTTGGTGACCAAAAGGTGGTTTGATCACTCAAGAATGGCGGCAAAACTTTCCTAAAATTTAACTCTTAAACCCTAGAAAAATTTTCATATCAAGCACACAAAGTGATCCTTAACACTTAAGGATTAATTTCATGTTCTTGATAAGTTGTTGGGTAATTTTTTGGTGAGAAATTTGGCTTGAATTTTGAGAGCAAAATTTCAATTCTGTTTCTTGTTCATATTTGGCAGAGGTGAGAGAACAAAAAGCAAGAAAAAAAGTTCATTTTCTTTCTCTGATTTCGGCTGGCAGTGAGTGGGAGAGAGAGAGAATTTTTTGCTTCTTCTCATTTTGTTTTTATTATTAAAATAAAGAAAGAAAATCAAAATCAAACCAATTAATAAACCATGGTACAATATTTAAACTATGGTATAAGAGCATCTTTTCTCTACAGCACAAGATTCAAAAATTCAACTTAACCAAGGTTAAAAAATTCACACCAACTAAGGTAACTAAAATACAATTAAATGATTTTAGTTACTTTAACTAAAACATTCAATTATATTAACTATAATTACCTTAAATGATTAATACCTTTATTTGTATAATCTAAGTAATTAATTTTGTATATTAATTTAACAATTAATTAATTCACTAATTAATTACTAATTTTATGTAAATCAAATTTACATCTATTATACAATAAACTTATATCATTTCTTGATATATAAAATTAATTAATTCAATTAAATTAATTCATCTAATGAATTATCGGATCAAACAATTTAATCCTTAACCCAAAACACTTTGTCAACATTTGACGATAGTCGCCCTAGTTCTCAACGAGTAAACTTAATATAGTGGAACTCTCTAGGCTCACGTTCGGTTGTTACTTATATATATTAAATATATCTCATATACTTGTATACATATTCATGAAGCCCTGCCCACCTACAAATCATGGCTAAAAACAACACGACACGCTGAACCATACAAGTTGAGGTTAAAACGTTAATGTATAGTCCTTTCGTCATTACGTCTCCTATTAAGTAAGATTATAGTTTTACTGTCAAAACCTTATCTACTCATATAAAATAAATTTTCATAATTATATTCCATTAATAAATAATATATGCTAACTCTTTTTCAATATTATTTATAATGTTAAAGAAATAATTTCTTCAACGAACTTTCGGCCGAAAGATTTTTGGAATATACTCTGAAAATTTCTGGAAACAAAATCCAACCATATGAACTGAAAAATCCTCATATTAACACACACCGATCTTCGTGAGCATCGGTCTATACCTAACATTCATCCAGAGGTCAGACCATAAAATATTTCTGACATGCATGGTATTAGACATAGAGGATCAATCACAAGATCACCATGGTGTCTCAAGTCAAATGACCACAATAACTACTCAACTCGAAAAGATAACTATTGATAGTTTTATGGAATATCTATTAGTCATATTCTATTAGTTTGTTCGATATTCATTCAACTAATGAATATCTGCATTTCTATACGAACTTCTGCTAAGCTCATAGTCTGTTGAGACAAACCATATGTCCATTACAGATATAAACAATGCCACTAGTCTTACCAATATAATGACCGACCCATGTCAATAGATCTAGACAGGAATAATTATATTCGAGAGAAGCGTGATATTTCTCAACACCATTTACAACTCTTGCAACTATATCACCATATATTGTAACTCTCGGGTCTTTACTAATTTCATATAAGGTTCCGAGTGAAACTCGAAATCTCCAACTCTTAGAGTAATCTAACAATTAGATTTACAATATATAAATAAAAGTAAGAAATACCATACAAATAAATAAATAATCTTGATAAAGAAAATATTACATTGCATAAATAATAAATTTTCATACAAAAAGTGAATGGTGCTCGATCACCATTTCCAACACTCCCACTTGATCTAGTGCCATTCACGATGGTATCTAATACCCTTAGACTCCACGTGTTTCTCAAACAACTTGGGAGTTAAGGCTTAGTCAGTGGGTCCGCTACATTTTCTTCAGCTCGTACTTTAAAAACTATAATGTCACCTCTAGTCAAATGATCTTTTTCTTCGATTAAGAAAACATCGAGGGCATCATCAGATGTCGTCCTGTACCTGACAGGGGGTCTCGATATCCATTGTGACCTACGAGGTGGTTGTGTCAAAGGTATCTCATCTTCCTGAACTTCTGGTTCTATCGTCAATTCAATGTTACTATGATTGACTTCATTAAGATCAATCATTCTATGATCTACACTTTCTAACACAAATTGTGTTTCTAAAAAAGTTGTATTTCGAGCAATGAACACATTTCGGTTCTCGGGATCATAGAACTGATATCCCATGGAATTTTTTGGATATCTAATGAATCGATACTTGTACCCTCTAGGTGCAAGTTTATCCCGCTGTGCAACTCTTACATAAGCAGGATAACCCCAAATCTTAACATACTTAAGACTCGATTTCCTTCTAGTCCATAACTCATACGGAGTGGTAGGAACGGTTTTCGATGGAAATTTTCTCAGAAGATGAGTGGCAATGTCTAGAGCATGGCTCTACAAGTATATAGGTAGATCAATAAAACTCATCATCGATCGAACCATATCTAATAAAGTTCGATTCCTCCTCTCTGAAACAACACTTGTGTTGAGGAGTGCCTGGAGGAGCATACTGAGCGAGAATCTCATTCTCTTTTAAATAATTCATGAACTCACTGCTCATGTACTCACCGCCCCGATCTGGTCGAAGGCATTTCAAGAGTTTTTCGTTTTATTTCTCTACTTCAAATTGGTATTCTTTGAACTTTTCAAAAGTTTTCGATTTGTGTTTCATAAGAAACACATAACCATATCGTGACAAATCATCGATAAAAGTTACAAAGTATTGAAATCCACCCATGGCAGTATGATTTATTGGACCACATACATCGGAATGCACAAGTTCCAATAAATCATTAGCACGGTGTCCAACACCACTAAATGGGGATTTGGTCACTTTACCTTGAATACAATATTCACAAACTTGTAAAGGTTCTATGGTTAGATTCGATATAAAACCATCCTTAACTAGTTTGGTTAGGCGTTTTATGCCTATATGACCTAATCTCATATGCCACAGTTCTGTGCTATTTACTTCATCCGATATTTTCCTTTTAGATTTCTCTATATTAAAGACATCACGACTTTTTGTTAGAATGTAATGACCATCAACCATGGGACATGAAACAAGTAAAACATTCATATTACCATATAAATTCAAAAGACCATCTTTAATATTTACATGAAATCCTTCGCTGTCAAGTACAGGAAGTGAGATGATTTGTTGTATTATAGACGACACAAAATAACAGTTATTAAGTTTAATATTACATTCATTAGAGAGTTTCAAAAACAAAATTCCTATTGCTTCTACTTGTAGAGAATCTTCATTCCCTACTCGCAGCTAGATCTCTCCCGGCTTTAATCTTCTAGTTTCCCTCAGATCCTGCAACGAATTGCAAATATGAGAAGGACAAGCGGTGTCTAACACCCAAGTCGAACTAGAATCAAAAGTAAGTGTAATGTCAATAATAGGAAAATAAATACCTGAGGGAGCTTTCTTCAAAGAAGCTAAATACTTTAGACAATTGTGTTTCCAGGGTCCAAGTATACCGCATTGCAAAAGTTTTCCTATTGTAACATCCGTCTTCACCTTTAGCTTAGAAACCCCTGCAGAAGTAACCTTAGGACCTATACCTGCAACTTTCTTTTTCTTTTTCTGTTTCTTCCCAGCTAGCTTTTGAGAAGCCTGAGAAGGTCTAGAAGAAGAAGCACCAGTGACCATAAAAGCAGAACTATTCTTATTCATGTCATCTTGAGCCGTCAGCAACATATTATGCAACTCAGAATAGGTGGGAAACATCTTATGCATGTTAAAGTTAACAGTAAAGTCCTTTAAAGACTTAGGAAGATATGCGAGAATCACGTTATTCCCGAGGCGGTTGTCAATCGGATATCCATCATTTCGAGCTCTTCGATACAATCTATTAGCTTCAACACATGTGGGCTAACAGGTTTTCCCTTCGGGAGGAAAGTATGAAAAAACTCGACAGCCACCTTATGCATCTCTACCTGTGGTCGATCACTGAATAGTTCCTTCATATGCAACAAGATTTATCTGGAATCAGGCATCGGCATATACTACCTCTATAGTTTCGACACCATAGATCCCAAGATGTATGATCGGACTTTTCGATCATCATCCTTCCATCTTTTGAACGTCTCATGTTCCTCATCTAAAGCATCATTCGAAACCTTGTGGGCATTGTGCGATTAGAACATATTCAAGTTGTTCCGATTGATAGAGAATTCGGAGATTTATGAGCCAAACATTAGAATTAACAGCACCTTAGAGCCTATACGTATCATGTATACGCGAAAGTGGGTTCGAAACAGACATTCTGTCTACACAAGATAAAACAAAATTAAGCGGATAATAATATTTAAATATCATGATAAAAACACTAAATAGAGTATGGAATTACTTTTTGTATAAAGTGCCCTCGCATTGTCTTACATTTTCTTTATAATCTCTACAAACAAGAATAAAGAAATTTAACTCTTAAATCTCACAATGAGAAGTAGATCCTTCTTGACATTTACGCAAGTCTCACGCTTTAGCAATATTGACAATTGTAAATTCGAGAGGTAGACAACCATTGTCAATTGCATCTCATGCAGCTCTTACATTCGGTCCTAAATCGAATCTTATCCTCACGCTTTAGCAATATTGGATAATTCAATTTTTAGATCAACTTGTCTATCGTCAAAAGTAGGATACTAATATTATCCTCATGCTTTAGCAATATTGGATAATACTTTCTCTTAAATTTGACTCATCTCATGTTTAACCGGATTAGAACAAAACGTTATAACCAATCCCTCACGCTTTAGCAATATTGGGAAAAATCATAATGGTTTAACAAACACCGTATAGACAAGCCGGACCATGTCATATTTTCATACAAAATTAATGACACTAAGATCTAGTGTAGAGATTTTACATGCTCAAACACATACAAATATTTAAATGTATGCGTGTAGAAAAGAATTCCAAAACATATAATCAACAATTACATATATGCATGGCCATTTTATACAATCAAGAAAAATTGTAAAAGACATGAACAATTATTAGCATGTATCGCTCTGATACCACTTTGTTAGGAGGAACGTGATATGCCGAGGTGCAGCGCAACACACACGGGATCAAATCCCGAACAAAATTTTTTTTCGGCAATACCTTAAAATGTATATTAAAATATTTACTTCCATAAGCTTAAATTATTCCAATGCATTAAAAGTCATATATCATCATATATTAATTTTTTCATACATCAATACAATTTCCATAAGCTTAAATAAATATTTTAAACACATTTTAATAAATTTATCAACACTTAATAAATTAATTCAAGCATCAAAATATTCTCCAACAATTGTCAAACATAAACCAATCATATAAAATCAATATATCATCCATACATTAATTTTCTATACAATTTAATGCTTAAAAATCCTCACATACATGCTTACAATTATCCAACAATTCCATATATAATTTTTCCAACATCAACAACCCAACAATAAATTTATAAAATAAATTTACCTATAATAGCTTTTAATCCTTGCCAATTTGAGAAGTTTTGCATGTAATCCCCAAATCCACCAAGCTCTTTGAATCTTGGAACTTCTTTAATCTCCACCAAATTAAGCTTCTTGATGAACAAATCTTGGTGACCAAAAGGTGGTTTGATCACTCAAGAATGACAACAAAAATTTCTGAAAGTTTAACTCTTAAACCCTAGAAAAATTTTCATATCAAACACACAAATTGATCCTTAACGCTTAAGGATTAATTCCATGTTCTTGATAAGTTGTTGGGTAATTTTTTGGTGATAAATTTGGCTTGAATTTTGAGAGCAAAAAATCAATTCTTTTTCTTGTTCATATACGGCAGAGGTGAGAAACAAAAACAAGAAAAAAAGTTCATTTTCTTTCTCTGATTTCGGCAGGCAGTGAGTGGGAGAGAGAGAGAAATTTTTTGATTCTTTTCATTTTATTTTTATTAATTAAAATAAAGAAAATCAAAATCAAACCAATTAACAAACCATGGTACAATATTTAAACTATGGTATAGGAGCATCTTTTCTCTACACCACAAGATTCAAAAATTCAACTTAACCAAGGTTAAGAAATTCACACCAACCAAGGTAACTAAAATACAATTAAATAATTTTCGTTACTTTAACTAAAAAATTCAGTTACATTAACTATAATTACCTTAAATAATTAAAACCTTTATTCGTATAATCTAAGTAATTAATTTTGTATATTAATTTAACAATTAAATTAATTCACTAATTAATTACTAATTTTATGTAAATCAAATTTACATCTATTATACAATAAACTTAAATCAAATTTGGCTTGAGCTTCATTCTTTTCTAGCTCAACTACTTTCAGCCTCTTATTGACCTCAATATTAGTCTTCTTAATAGCTAAACTCTCATTAAACAGTTCAATATAAGCTACCTGAAGACTTTCCTCATCTACAGACTCATCAAGAGAGACTTCCAACATCATTAACAACAATCTCTCTCTCATCAATCACACTAGCAGTAAAGGCCATATAATTACCTTTAGGAGAATCATCACCTTCAGAATCACTAAGGGATGCTGCCATGGCTTTCTTGCCTTTAGCCCTAAGGTATGTGGGACACTCAGATCTAATATGCCCATATCCTTCACATTCATGACACTGGACACCACGGGATCTACTATCCTTATCCTCTCTAGACTATCTCATGTTATGCCTACTCTCTCTAGGCTCATTCTCCCTAACTCTGTAACTATTATGGCCACTCTTCTTCAGCTTAAGAAATTTCCTAAACTTATTTGCAAACAAGGCCAAATCATGATCCGTAAGGGTATTCTCATCACTAGACGAACCATGAACAACTTCCTTCGCGATCTTCATCGATATAGTTTTGGGCTTTTGATACCCAAGAAGTTTCTGCTCATTTAGAAATGGCGGATAATTTAAGGGTTGACTACGTTCCATAGCTAATGGGTCAAGGATCGAGTTCAAGCTCTGATACCAATTGAAAATTCATGATTAGCCTAAGGTTCTGACCCTATGCGAAATTACAATCAACCAACAACAATAAAAACCACAATATTAATTCAATGCAAAATATAAATTGCGGAAAATAAAACAATCACAAAAAATTCAACACAATAATTTTGGTGACGAAGTGGAAAACTCCTGCGAGTAAAAAACTGTTGGACAGTTATGACCCATAGCGTCACTATTTGTACAGATCACGGTGTTGTTGTACAAATTAACTATGCGACAAAGGATATTGCTCTCTTATCATTTGTGATTAGATCACCAAGATATATAAATGATAGGAGATCCTTATGATTTGTTCCTGGATTGAGATGATATGAGACAGTATCAGTCCACAGAAGATAAATCATTAAATATCCCTAGTCAGAGTATTATCGAGATTGGACATCGATAAATACGTAAAAGACTAGTATTACACTTGTGCGCGTTGTGAGGGCACAATGGCATAGTTCTCATATATTTGGGAATAGGATACTCATGCAAGTGTAATAGGAGGTTGTGTTTTACCGATGGTACGGGAAACAGCTTCGCTCTGGATAGACCCCCTCAGAATTCCATTGGTAGTATGACTATATGTCTATGGAAGTCCGACATCTGGGTAGGTGTATTAGGTCTTAACCTGAGACTTGCACCGCTAATACTTGCGACAATCAATATACTTTGGTTTTGGTCGTCCAGGGCTTTAACAGGTTTTGTGTACGCCTCTGCTGGGTATATTGAGAATCGTAGTGTGTTGGGTGTGATGTCAAGACGGAAGTATCACTCCAGTCATATGGAGATGGTGATCGCGCAGGGATACAAAACTGGTTCTCTAAAGGGTTACAACCATCGGGATAATATAATTTGGTCATGATTATCCGATAATAAAGAGACTAGTTACTAGTAATCTGATATATGCTTCTGACGGGGCAGACACTCTACCAGCCCCAGGCCTTGCATGTGATCATCCGATACTGGATCGAAATATGCAATACTACGTATACTACGCCTGATATAGATCGCTATATTCCTGTAAGGATATTTCTGGAGAATTGGGTAGGCATGGCGCTTTGCTAGAAGCCAACCTTGTCTTGTAAATCGGTACAAACGTAGTACTAGGTACTTACGTGTTCGGATAGTCCGACGACCGAATTTACTGCCAACATATCCGGGGATCTCATGGGTCGCTTCCCGAAGATTCACCGATGACGTATGACTCACACTTAATTAATCTGGGATTAATTAGATGAGAGAGAAAATTAATCTGGGATTAATTACGGAGATATTTTATCTGGGATAAAATATCATTTAAAGAGAAATAAACGATTAATTTGGAATTAATCGAGACGAAATTGGATTTCGACGCGGAATTAAAATTAGATTTTAATTCGGGCGAACGAGTTAATTTAGAATTAATTCGTTAGCGACGTGAATAGTGATTTCGTTAGGCATAATCATTTAATTACGTCGCAACAAAAAATTCGCTTCCCGAAGATTCACCGAGCCCGGGATTCTTTGCGAGCACATTCGCATTTCGAATTCGAGTGCGGCATGTAAGTCAAATCAAGCGTCAAATCATTAGTCACATCAAGCGTCAAATCACATGTCACTTTGAGTGATGTGACAATTTGATTGATTAATGTGATTGATGGAAGTGGTTGGCAAGGCTTTAATTGCCTTGACTTTTTGTATTTGGTAAATCATTTTTTTTTTTTTTTGGAAATTGAATATTGTGTATTAGATACACAAAAAATGAAATACCAAATACTTAACACACATCTCTCTCATTTTTCTTTTTCCTCTCTCTCCACAAACGCCCATGGGGCTGCTGTTTTTCTTCTTCTGGTTCTGGTTACTACCGAGAATAAAGAGAAGGAGATGATGATTTTTGTGGCAAAAATCATGAGTGCTAGCACACTTTTGGGTCTTACGAAGGTGATAGGGAAACCCACCCGTGGGCTTGGAATCACATCACGAAAGCTTGGAGCTTGGAGCTTGGATCAAAGCCGAATTTGGAGGACCAATTTTCAGCCCGTACCGTGAGCATGTAGAAGGCAGAAATTGATTTTTGTTCTTCACCGCATCGTCTCAACCGATCATTGTGAGTATTCCGTAACTCCTTGATGTATTCACATGTTGTTTTTATGCTTTATTATTCGATCCTCGGAACCGTAGAACTCCAACAATGGTATCAGAGCGGAGTTAAAACATGAAATTTGATTTAGGGCTTAAAATTGGGTAAAATGTATTTGAGCATGATTTTATGAAATTGGATGATTGAGTATGTTTAAATGATGTTTAATTGAAAATTGATTGGATCAATTTCATGAAATATTGATTGGATCATTTTTTCCCCTTTTGGATGGCTTGGCCGAATCCTACACTAGCCCTAATGTCTTGGATTTTTTGATTTTGATTCATTGGATGAGTTGGAATCATGTTGGGAATATTGATTTAATGTTTAATTGGATTTAATTGGATTGAATTTGATTTGGACATAAAATCCCCTACATTGCCGAGACTTAAAGAGCATGATATGGGTTTGATTTTTGTTAAATTGTTTTGGACATGATTTAATGTTGATAAGCATGATTAATTAGGCTAATTTGGTGTTTTGGAAATATGTAATTAATTATGATATACACTTTATGTAATTAAATTGTGAAATTGGATTTTTGTAATTTAATTATGTTGGGCCTATTTTGTAAAATTGGGTTTGAAATGTTGTAAATGGGCTTATTGGGCTTGGTTGTACCAAGTTAGATTTAGGCTAAATTGGTTGGATCCAATTGGGCTCAAAACCGCTTCCGTAAAGCCCAATTGCGACTAATGGACTTTTAAAATTTAATTGGGCCTAATGGGCCTAAATTGATTTCTAGGCTTATGGGTTTACTCCTTGATTGGGCTTTGGTTATTGGGTTTGACCCAAGTTGACCAAAAGTCCACGCCTTAAAGAAATTAATTAAAAGCCCATTGGACTTTAATTAAATAAACGTTGGACGTTAATCGGGCTTTGAGACTCGTAACGATTAAATTTGGAATTTAAATCGTAAAGGTTTGTTAAATAAAGTGTAATATTTAATTTGGAATTAAATAGCGAATTAGTATTAAATACAAATTGAATTGGATTAAATTTTGTAGTTTAATTTAATTCAAGAATTCGTACTTTGAGTACTTATTCGCAAAACGAGTTTGACTCGCGCAAAATCAAATCGTTGTTTGAACATTGGATGGTCATTAATTATCAGATTAAGTAATTTGATTAGATTGATTGAACATGCTTGTGTGAATACATGGTTGCGATGCATGAATAATGTATATCGGATGGATATTAGATGGGTGGGGCAATTTTAGAAATTATTGTAATAAATTTGGAATTTATTAATTGGACTTGCGTGTCCAGCCTATTACCTCCATACTCTTTGTATTTCTCTTCTCACCTATTCCCCTTAATGTAAATGAGGTTTCTTTAGAAGTGTAGTGTAACGGTAGAAGTAATACATGTGCTAGCGGGAGAGAGAGAAATAGAGAGATTTGATCTAGGATCAATGTGTTAAGTATCCATCCGCATATCATTATTATTTTATTATACGCACTTTATTATGTGTTTAGAATGCATGTTTAAGGGTGTATGATGATGAGACCTTAATAAAGATAATAAATTGGTTGCCAATTTGCACGCGAAAAACCCTCGCAAAATATTAAGCGTTTTTCCTTCCATTGAGTGATTCTTACTCAAGATCTAAGACTGGCATTGGTTTGTTGGCCAAAGTCAAGGCCTTTGTCCGTCGATGATGTGTTTGAATCACGAGAGCTTTGTTCCATATCAGTGTCTTGTCCAAGTTGTGGTTTGTTGGCCAAAGTCAAGACCACTTCTTGTCCATCGACATTGATTACGAAGCTTTCAATGGTCAATGGGTCACGCTTAACTGGGATCACTAAGTTTGTTGTGCCAAAGCCAAGGCTTAGTTGATTCAGAGGAAAAAGGTTAGGCAATATATTGGATATATTGGCATATATATTGTATATATGTTTCGGACTTGGATGTCCCCCTACTAGATCTAGGAATTGGATCGGATCCAATTGATCTTAGAGGTCTACCTAGTTAATTATCATACAATTTGTTGGCTAAAGTCAAGATTGTGTGATATTTAATGGGATCCTAGTCCACTAGGAAACACGGTTTCCCGAGTACTCGACAGAGGGTTAGAGGCTCGCCGAAAAATAGTGGGAGGCAAGAATTAAATTTGCAATATTCGTTTAATTACTTGCCATATGCGCTCAATCAAATATCATTCGTCAAATAAATTAAATGTTAGTTGGACTAATATTTAAATCGTTGTTTTAATTAACAGTTGGACTGTATTCAAACTATTCAATTATAGTTGATTAAATAGTTGGACTATAGTAAACATTATAATAAATAGTACCTAAATCGTTGATTAAATAGTTGGACTATTAGAATCAAGATAAATTGAAAGATTGACATTTAAAACATAATCCTAGGGAAAAGTATTTAAATGGTTTAATTTTTCAAATTGGGAATAAATTTCAGGATAGTCCTGAAATCTAATAAGTTACTTTATTGATAAAAATAACATATTAGGCCTAAGCCCGGAGTTAAGCAAATAGTAGAGCATAATCTTTGGAAGATTTATGTAATGATAACTTTAGTGCTTAATCCATTAAACTTGTTAATTAGACTCCTTAATTTCTTAATCAGAACTAAGGATTAGATTCTTAAAGTATGATAATGAAATTGAAGGATCTTCATAGATCTATTATTAGATCTTAGAAGTATAAAATTGAAATATTTAACTCTTGGAGAGTTAATGGCTATCTCAAGAGACAAAGCCAAACTTTGCAATAAGGCAAGTAGCGCAAGGCGCACCTTACTTCGATATCTAGAAGGCCAAGGCTTGGCCAAAAGCTTCTAGAGTGTTGAAATGGGCAAAGGAAAAATCATTATAGTCTTCTGGGAAGATAACGACATATCCCAAAATTTCTGCCTTAAATGTGGCAAACGGGATCGCGGAAGCGTGACTGCCGTTTGGACAAAGCAAATATGAAGGAATTGAAGACGGGCAAGGCTCTGACTTCAAATATGTTTGTTATAAATATGTTCATTACTAGTATTAAAATTGGATTTTAAATACTTAGTGTGGTACATCAATATGTACTGATGTGCAGTATCTGCTATGAGCAGGATACTGACTTCATTTGAGATTTATCTGCAAATCGGAAACGGGACGAAATTCGCTGTTTTAACCGTAGATACCTAAGTTTAGGAACTACCCTTCGGGTGTGTACTTAAATTAGGAAAATGTTATAATGTAACTAGTTTGACTAGATACATTATCTCTATATCAGTGTTTAATCCGTTGCAGATTACCTTTATATTCTAGAACACTAAAGTGTTTTATTTATAAAGATGATACTGAGATAAACACATTAGATGTGAATAACATCATTTATATTTTGAATATAAATCAATCTCTCACACATATATATGACAAATAAAAGCTCAAACTGAATTAATCATTTGAAACTTAAATGTGGCATTGTTTTCTGGGACACAATCAAACAAGACTCGTATATCCGCACTTTTAAAATTGGGTACTATGACTAATTTGATTCCATTCAAATAAAGTCTACGAATCTAGTTTATTGGGCAAAGTGCCTAAAACACTATTTACTTGGTAAAAGTGCAAGTGCCACCGATCTGATAGCCCTAGTTCATAGTGAAGCAAGTGGGCCCATGTCTAGCTAGGCTAGAGGTGGATATGAATATTTCGTGACCTTTACGGATGTGGCATCGCATTATGGTTATGTGTTTATTTTGAAACACAAATCGGAAACTTTAAAGTTTTCGACACGAAGTAGACGAACAGATCGGCTAAAGTATAAAACCATCACGGTTAGATCATAATGAAAATACTTAAGCAATGAGTTTCTAATATACTTGAAAGAGTATAGTATTTTTTCAATGAGGACTCCTCCCGGAACACGTCAATTTGACGTTGTGTTGAACAGACTAACCGAATTTTGTTGGACATGATAAGGTTGATCATGAGTCGCTCTGAGCTACCATTTCCTTCAACGGATAAGCATTAAACAGTGCAGAACTTATTTTGAATAAAGTTCCACAAAAATCTGTTTGACAGATTTCATATTAAATATGAACAGGAAAGAAACTAGGTTTCTCATTCCTAATGATTTGAGAATGCTAGGCATATGTTTGGATGATACCAAACTAAAACCCAAATTGGATAAATGCCAATTATAGGTTATCCTAGGGATACCAAAGTATAGTACTTATACAACTCACAAGAGAACAATTTTATTTTTGCTCACCATGCGGTTTTCTTGAGAGTAATACCTATATGCAGTGGTAAGTGGGAGGATAGTAAAACTCGATGAAAATCAGAGTAATACTATTCCAGGCACCGATTTCTTAATGGAACACAAATAGTTCATCAATGATGAAACTAGACCAATAATCTTCGAATACACAAGAACCGCGTAAGTCAGAGAGAGTCAGAAAACAACCTGGGGTATGGGTTTCTGATCTTACCTCATAAAGATGTAAATCTTATTGAGGAATACCAACTGACTACGTATGAGGAAGTGATACAAGGTATCAACTCCCTATTATGGCAAAATGTCATGAGTCCGAAATGGATTCCATGTAAATCAACCAAGTTTGGACACTAGTTGTTGTACCACAAGGCATTGTGCCTATTGGTACTATGTCAGTCTTCTAGGAAGACATACATGGATGGCAACATACCAACGTATAAAGCTAGGCTTTTAGTGGAAATGTATCGTTATCAACATTGTGTTGATTACGATTCAACCTTTTACCTGTTACCACAGTAAATCCATTTAGATAATGCTTGCTAACGCTGCATGTTTCATTTATGAAATATGTCAGCTGAACGGGAAAATCACTTTCCTTGAAAGGAAACCTTTTGGAGGATGTTTACAACATCCTGACGGTTTTCTCGTACCAAAACTAGCAAACAAGGTTTGCAGGTTATTCGATCCATGTTTGGATTGAAGCAAGCATTAAGTTCTTGGAATTACCGTTTTAATGTAATCATAATAGTTTATGATTTAATTCAAAACGAAATGATTCTTGTGTATATAAGGAGATTAGTGGAGCGCACTGACATAAATGTCCTATAAATAATGATAATATGTCATTTCTTGGAAATGATATTCCCATATAACAATCGGTGAAAGCTTGGCTTTCGAGAAAACTCTCCGTGAAACCGTACATTGAAAAATGTACGCGACCTGGTGTCTCATACGTTTTGAGCATATGGATTCACAATCAGGCCAATCCAAGTGATAGTCACTGGATTGATGTTAAGAACATCCATTAGTATCTTAGAGAACTAAGAATGCTATCTTAAACTATGGAGAAGGAGAACTTGAAGTGACTGGGATCACTGTTGCAAGTTTCCTAAACCGATAAAATGACTACAAGTTGCAAAACGGTACTACACAGTTTGAATAACGGTACAGTGAGCTGGAAATCTTCCAAGCAAGATACTGTTACCGAATAAAAAACAATAAATACGGATTATTGCTGCAGCTGAGGCAGCAATAAAAGCCATTTGGATCGATAATAAATCTAATTAGATTAGATATAGTTCTATTAGCAGCTAAGCTAGGCTACTCACAGGCTAAAGAATTAATGGTCTCATCAACGATCCATATACATACTTCGACAATTCATCTAATTCATTCGGATCATACATCGTGGCGATGTGATGATCGAATAAATCGCATCAGATGATAATCATACAAATCCGCTGACGAAAGCATTTGCTCAGCAATTTGAGCCAACCGTACATAGTTCGGGCGGTAGACACTCGAGTGACTGGGAGATTGTTGGACAATTATGTTGGATAATATGACCCATAGCGTCACTATTTGTACAGATCATAGTGTTGTTGTACAAATTAACTATGTGACAAGGAAATTGCACTCTAATCATTTGTGATTAGATCATCTTAGATATATAAATGAATAGAGGTCCCTATGATTAGTTCCTGGATTGAGAATGATATAAGACAGTATCAGTCCACGAAGGATTAATCATTAAATATCCCTAGCCGGAGTATTATCGAGACTGGACATCGATAATGCGGAATAGGCTAGTATTGCACTTGTGCGAGTTGTGAGGGCACAACGACATAGTTCTCATATATATAAGTATTGGATACTTATGCAAGTGCGATAGGAGGTTGTGTTTCACCGATGGTACGGGAAACAGCTTCGCTCTGGATAGACCCCTCGGAATCCCATTGGTATTATGACTATGTGTCTATGGGAGTCCGACATCAGGGTAGGTGTATTTGGTCTTAACCTGAGACTTGCACCGCTAATGCTTACGACAATCAATATACTTTAGTTGAGGTCGTCTAGGACTCTAACCAGTTCTGTGTACACCAATGCTGGGTATATTGAGAATCGTAGAGTATTGGGTGTGATGTCAAGACGGAAGTATCACCTCCAGTCATAGTGGAGATGATGTCACGCAGGATACGGTATTAGTGCTCTTAAGTGCTGGCCGGCCATCGGGATATTGTGACAAGGTCATGTATATCCAATTATAGAGACTAGTTACCAGACATCCGACATGTGCTTCGGACGGGGCAGACACTTATCCAGCCCCAGCCCTAGCACGTGACTATCCGATACTGGGCCGATATACATAATACTTGGTATACTACGCTTGATATAGATCTTAAATATTCTTAGATGAATATGACCGGAGAATTCGGTAGACTTCGTGCTTTGCTAGAAGCAGATCTTGTCTCGTAAATCGGTAGAACGTAGTACTTGGTACGTACGTGATTCGGATACTCCGACGACCGTATTTACTACCGACTTATCCGGGGATCTCATGGGTCGCTCGCTTCCGATAATGCACCGATGACGCATAACTCGCACTCATTAATAATCTGGGATTATATAGAAGAGAGAGAAATTAATCTAGGATTAATTACGGAGATATTTTATCTGGGATAAAATATCGTCTAAAGAGAGAGAATGATTAATTTAGAATTAATCGGTAAATTAATATATTCGATATATTAAACGAAATTAGATTTCGACGCGGAATTAAAATTAGATTTTAATTCGGGCGAACGAATTAATTTAGAATTAATTCGTTAGCGACGTGAATAGTGAATTCGCTAGGCGTAATCATTTAATTACAACGACGGAAAATTCACTAATTGAGAATTAGTGAACCCACCCGAGTGTGATTGCGAGCGCATTGGTATTTCGAATTCGAGTGCGGCAACGCAAGTCACATCAAGCGTCAAATCATTCGTCACATCAAGCGTCAAATCAAAAGTCACTTTGAGTGATGTGATTGATTGATTGAGTGATTGACACACATCAAGTCACTTTAATAAAGTGAAAATGAATAGTGATGTGTTTTGGTGAAATAGTGTTAGTTGGTGAGACTTTTACCATTTTAATTATTTAATGAATTATTTGGTAATGTTTAATGTATTTTCTTGGAAAAATATAAAGGTTTTTGGAAAATCTTTTGAAACCAATTACACATTTTCTCTCCATCTCTCATCTCTCTTTCTCACGCCCAAGGGGCTGTTTTTCTCTCTTCTTCACAGCTCACTGCCGTGAGCTTCAAGGGAAGCATGAATGTGTTTTTGTTGCAAAACACAAGTGCTAGCACACTTACGAGACTTGCGAAGGTGTTAGGGAGGTTCACCCATGAGGCGGGATCCATTCGACGAAGTTTGGAGCTTCGAAATTGGATCCAAAACTGCCCAACCAGTGAGCAAATCTGCACAGCTTGGGCGTGAATGACAGTAAGCAAAGTGGCTTTATTCGTCTTCAAATCGTCTCAACCGATCGATGTGAGTATTCTGCTACCTCCATTGATGTATTCACACATGTATTTCATTGCTTGTTTGATCTTGGGACCTAGATAAAACCTAACAATGGTATCAGAGCTATAGGTTAAAGCATGAAAAATGTAGGGCTTAAAATTTGGGTAAATTTGTGTTGAGCATGATTTGAATAAATTGATTGTTTGAGTATGCTTATAACATGTCTAATTGCATTTTGGTTGGACCAATTTATTGAAAATTGATTTGGAATTATTTTCCCCAAAAATGTTATGTTGGCCGAATGTGTATGCTATTTGGAGTTCTTGGAATTTTTTGATTTTGATTCTTTGGATGAGTTGGAATCATTAAGGATAATGTTAATTTGAAACTAATTGGATTGGATTTTGAATTGAACATAAAATCCCCAAAAGTTATCACCTTGGCCGAATTGGATGATGCCCTTAAATGTCTTGGTATTTTGATTTTTGAACATTGGATGTATTGGAAATCATTCGGGATGTTGATTTAATGTCGATTGTGGGTTCGATGGATTGAAACCAAATCGGACACAAAATCCCTCCTTGGCCGAGACTAAGAAGCATGTAATGGGTTTGGTTTTTTCATTTATGTGTTGGACATGTGATGATGATAATGAACATGATTAATTGGACTAATTTGGTGTT
>SKCR01004499.1:0-30257 GCA_019454045.1 Zanthoxylum bungeanum | reverse complement strand
CATCCAGTACACTACGATTCTCGATAAACCCAGAAGAGGTGTACACAGAACCGGTCCCCAACCACCAAAACCAAAGTTTACCGATTGTCGCAAGTACTACTAGCGATGTAAGTCTCAGGTTAAGACCATATACACCTACCCTGATGCGGCCTCCCATAGACACCTAGACATACTACCAATGGGATTCCGCGGGGTCTATCCAGAGCGAAGCTGTTTTCCGTACCATCGGTAAAACACAACCTCCTATCGCACTTGCATAAGTATCCAATACTTAAATATATGAGAACTATGCCGTTGTGCCCTCACAACGTGCACAAGCGCAATACTAGTCTATTCCGCATTATCGATGTCCAGTCTCGATAATACTACGGCTAGGGATATTTAATGATTAAACCTTTATGGATTGATGCTGTCTCATATCATCTCAATCCAGTACTAATCATATGGACTTTCGCCATTTATATATCAAAGTAAATAATATTTACAAAATGGCAAAAGGCAATTTCATTATTACATAGTTAATTTTGTACAATAATACAATATCATTTACAAACAGTGACGCAATGGGACACACAATTCTAACAAACAGGCCTCAGAAAACCAGACTGTTGCTCCCAGATTTTAGGTGTATCTTCTTCTAGTAAAGCTCGTAATCTTTCAATCTCCCAATAATGTTCCATTTTTTTAATCACCTAAAAACAAAAGAAGAAATAAAAATTACTTATAAAAATAAATAAAATTAGATACAAGTAAATTAGATGGCATCAAAACTAATAACTCATGAAAAATAAGTCCCCGGCAACCGCGCCAAAAACTTGACCGGCGTATAACGCAAGCGCACGTATCGTTCAAGTAGTATAAAAATATTGATCCCACGAGGACTTAATTCCTACTGTTGTTATTAATTGTTGAATCTATTTATTTACAAATATCCAATTAAATGGAGAAGAGAATGATTGTTTGATTGGTTGAATGTGGTTTTCCTTAATTAAAATAAACAAAAGAAAATACTAAGGAAAATAACAAAAGACTCAAAGATCTAGGGTTGTGAATCTTTCTAATATCTTTAAAAGATGAAGTGATTATTTTATGTTTTGTGTAATAATTGGTTTACTAACATGGAACACGAAATTATGCGAAAGCCTCTGTCGATGGTTAGACGCAAATACCCAGTTTAATCCATTTGAACCATATGTCTATGTCAACCAAATTACCTGGATTCATTAAGTTTAAGTTCCAATATTGCTACCCCCACCCCCACCGACAGGTATATGTCTATCCTGTAAGGAAATCTATTAAAGGGTTACCTATCTTCAAGGAAGATCGTGGGCTATTAAGTCTAAGGGTGAAACCTAAAATTCATTTGTCAAGTTTATTTTAGATTTACACATCAATCTTATTGGTGATCAGACAACAAGAAGCATTAAGCTTAAGACTAATAAGTAAACCTTTAAATTCCCAAACTATAAAATAACCCCTTATAAACCGGTGATATTTGATTTCATCACAACCCCAGATAACTGGCTTAGTTACGACACATATTTACGGGTAGTAAAAACTTAAATAAAATAAAAGACATAAAGTAAAATGCTGAAAAGTAATTGCTGAAAAGTAAATGACAGAATGTAAATGCTGAAATTAAATACTGAAAATTAAATGTGAAAAGTAAATTGCTGAAAGTAAATTGCTGAAAAGTAAATGCTTAAAGTAAATTGCTGAAATTAATTGCTGAAAAGTAAATACTGAAAGTGCGAAAGCGGAAATTAATTATTGAAAGCTATAAATAAACAAACAAGATACAATCTTCTTAGTATTCTTAAGGAATTTCTTAGAAGAAAGTATGAATTTACAAATGAAATGGCTTGCTATTTATAGGCAAAATTTTGCCTCCATCAAATCCATTATTAATTGTTCCACCAATTGCTCCACTAATTGCTCCACCAAATCCATTATTAATTACTCCACTAATTGCTTATCATGTTTGGTGGTGATTTGATAATTTTTATTATTTATTTATTAATTTATTTTTTTCTTTGAAAATGATTGAAAATGAATTAATAATTACACACACACACACTTCTGGATGGTTCCTCAATTTCGGGCATAAAATCTTCAGAATTCGAAATTATTTTGTCTTTCAAAGTTGTATATCTTTGAGTCTGAGTAATCTGAAACTTGAATTAGCTCAATCCGATATCGGAGTAAAACGTTATTCCCAATATACGACAGATGCGCAAAATTGGAATTTCCAAAACTGCACTTCGTTAAAACGCCCTTTCAAGTTTCCAATCTCCAAAATTAATATGTCAAGTCCAATTTTTGCCCTGATTTGACCCAAATTTCGTCCTAAATGAATTCATTGTGTCCCAATATTATTTATTGGCAAAATAAACAAAACACATGAAAACGTTCATCAAACTCGAGAACTAAACAAATATTAGTAAAAGGGGCGGTAAATATTGATATATTTTCCGCTCATCAAGTATGAATACTTCGTAACCTTACGGATGTGGCGTCGCATTACGGTTATGTGTATCTTATGAAACACAAGTCAAGAAACTTTTGAGTAATTCAAGAGTTTCGACACGAAGTAAGAAAACAGGACCGGTAAAAGTATTAAAACATTACGGTTGGACCATAGTGTAAAATACTTAAGATATTAATTTCAAGATTACTTGAAAGAATATGGTATTCTTTCCATTGGACTCCTCCCGGGACACCTCCATTTGGATGGTGGTGGTCCGAACAGGAGAACCGAACTTTGTTGGACATGATAAGATTAATGTGAGTCCCCGCTCTGAGCTACCAATTCCTTCTAAGGATACGCATTAAACAGTGCAATACTTATTTGAATAAGGTTCCATAAAATATGTTAGACAGAAGACTGGCATATTAGATATGAACAGGAAAGAAACCAGGTTTGTTGGACAAAATGACCCATAGCGTCACTATTTGTGCAGATCACGGTGTTGTTGTACAAATTAACTATGTGACAAGAAATTGCACTCTCATCATTTGTGATTAGATCACCATAAATGTATAAATGAAGAGAGGTCCATATGATTAGTTCCTGGATTGAGAAGATATGAGACAGTATCAATCCCCGAAGGATTAATCATTAAATATCCTAGCCGGAGTATTATCGAGACAGGACATCGATAATGCGGAATAGGCTAGTATTGCACTTGTGCGCGTTGTGAGGGCACAACGGCATAGTTCTCATATATATAAGTATTGGATACTTATGCAAGTGCGATAGGAGGTCGTGTTTCACCGATGGTACGGGAAACAGCTTCGCTCTGGATAGACCCCTCGGAATCCCATTGGTATTATGACTATGTGTCTATGGGAGGCCGAAATCAAGGTAGGTGTGTATAGTCTTAACCTGAGACTTGCATCGCTAATACTTACGATAATCGTATAGACTTTGGTCTTGGTGGTACAGGGCTTTAACCGGTTCTGCGTACACCACTTCTGGGTTTATCAGAGAGTCGTAGTGTATTGGGTGTGATGTCAAGACGGAAGTATCACTTCAGTCATATTGGAGATGATGTCACGCAGGATACGGTATTAGTGCTCTTAAGTGTTGCGCAACCATCAGGATATTGTGACCAGGTCATGAATATCCGATTATAGAGACTAGTTACCAGACATCCGACATGTGCTTCGGACGGGGCAGACACTTATCCAGCCCCAGCCCTAGCACGTGACTATCCGATACTGGGCCGATATACACAATACTACGGTATACTACGCTTGATATAGATCTATATATTCCTGTAAGAATATTTCTGGAGAATTGGGTAGGCATGGCGCTTTGCTAGAGGCCAACCTTGTCTTGTAAATCGGTATAAACGTAGTACGAGGTACTTACGTGTTCGGATAATTCGACGACCGTATTTACTGCCAACATATCCGGAGATCTCATGGGTCGCTTCCTGAAGATTCACCGATGATGTATAACTCGCACTTTGATTAATCTGGGATTAATTACGGAGATATTTTATCTCGGATAAAATATTAATTAAAGAGAGAGAACGATTAATTTGGAATTAATCGATAAAATAATATATTTGATATATTATTAGAAATTGGATTTCGACGCGGAATTAAAATTAGATTTTAATTCGGGCGAACGAATTAATTTAGAATTAATTCGTTAGCGACGTGAATAGTGATTTCGCTAGGCGTAATCATTTAATTACGACGCAACGGAAAATTCATTAATTTGGAATTAACGAACCCGAGCCGGATTATTTGCGAGCGCATTCGCATTTCAAATTCGAGTGCGGCACGCAAGTCAAATCGTGCGTCAAATCGCTAGTCACATCAAGCGTCAAATCAAATGTCACTTTGAGTGATATGACATGTTGTCACTTGATTTGAGTGATTGATGTAGAAGTTGAAAAGGCAACATTTTCTTTTTACTTTTTGACTTTTGAATTAAAGTAATATATATGGTATTTAATTTACTTGGTAAATATATAAACAAAATGAAAAGCTTTTCTCTCTCTCTCTTGCAATGACTTACGGTTTTAGGTTTTTGGAGCAAAAACCCTTCACCTCTCTCAGGTCTCCTTGGCCGATTCTTCTTTCATCTTTTCTTCTGGTTTGACCGAGCAAATGAGAAGCAAGGAAGAAGATGTGGTGCTAGCACACACCTTGGGTTACCATAGGTGATAGGGAAACGAATTATGAGCTTGGAATCCATTTTGGAGCTTGAAGCTTGGAGCTTCCATGGAGTCTCCCATGGCCGAATCTGGAGGAATTTCACAGCCAAAACCGAGCAGTCCAGCAGTTCACAGGAGTCAAAAACCGAGCTTCATGGAGGAGAAAATGGGTCTTGTTCTTCCTAGCATCAAACCCATCAATGTGAGTATGTATTCCGCCTTACTCCTTGGTTGTATTCAACTCGTTTTATGCATGATTGATGATTCTTGGGACTTGATTGAAACTCTACAATGGTATCTTGAGCTATTGGTTGCATAAAACGAATTAGGGTTCTTGAGCAAAATTTGGGGCTTTTTGATTTAAGCATGATTTTAACAAATTGTTTGTTTAAGAATGCTTGTATATGAATAAATTAGAGTTATATGTAATCAATTTGAAAAAATTAATTGGATTGATTTTCCCCAATTTGCTTAATGTTGGCCAAAACTTTAATTTGGGTAAACTCAATTTGAGCATCAAATGATTAAATTGTTTAGTATAGTATGCTTGAATGAGGTTGAATTGATGTTGTGCATAATCAATTTCATGAAATTTGGTTGGATCCATTTTTCCCTAAATTTTGGGCATGACAAATTTGGGTAAACTTGATTTTGAGCATGTTTAATGAAATTGGATGATTTAGAATGCTTGAATGTTGTTTAATTGATGATTGATTAGATCAATTTGATGAAAAAGTGTTTGGAACAATTTTCCCCAATTTGCTTGTGATGGCCGAAAATATGATCCCTAATATTGTCTTGGATTTTTGATTTTTTGTTCATTGGATGACTTGCAAATCATTAGGGGATGTTGAATTTATGTTTGATTGGGTTCAATTGGATTGAATTTGATTTGGGCATAATTTCCCTCTTTGGCCGAGACACTTGAAGCATGAAATTGGGTTTGATTTTGATTTAATTATGTTGGACATGATTAATTGATGTTAAGCATGATTAATTGGACAAATTTAGTGTTTTGGAAACTTTGATTTGGGTAATTAATAATTCTATACACTTTAGGTAATTTAATTGGAAAATTTGGAATTTTTGGAATTAAATTATTGGGCTTAAAATTGGATTTGGGCTTTCAAAGTTGTTATTGGGTTTATTGGACTTTGTTGTACAAAGTTGGTTTAGGCCAAAATTGGTTGGATCCAATTAGGCCCAAAACCGCTTCCAAAAGGCCCAAATGCGACTAATGAACCTTTAACGTTTAATTGGGCCTAATGGGCCTAAATTAATTTATGGGCTTATGGGGTAACTCCCGGATTGGACTTTGGTTGCGGGTTTGACCCGAGTTGACCAAAAGTCCACGCCTCAAGAAATTATTTAAAAGCCCATTGGACTTTAATTAAATTAATATTGGATTTTAATTCGGGCTTTGAGACCCGTAACGATTAAATTTGGAATTTAAGTCGTAAAGGTTTATTTTATAAAGTGTAATATTTAATTTGGAATTAAATAATGAATTAGAATTAAATACGTATTAAATTGGATTTAATCATGTAATTTAATTTAATTAGTAAATCGTACTTTCAGTACGTGTTCGCAATACGAGTTTGACTCGAACAAAATCAAATCTTTGTTTGAACATTGGATGATCACTAATTATCAAGATTAATTAATTGGATTAGATTGATTGATAACATGCTTGTATGAATACATGGTTGTGATGTTTGAATAATGTATATCGGATGAATATTAGCCGGGTGGGGCGTTTTTAGAAATTGTTGTAATAAATTTGATTTATTAATTGGACCTGCGTGTCCAGCCTTATCTCATATTTCTTTGTATTCTCTTCTCACCTATTCCCCTCCATGTAAATGAGGTTTCTTTAGAAGTGTAGTGTAACGGGTAGAAGTAAATACATAGCTAGCGGGAGAGAGAAAGTGAGAGATTTGATCTAGGATCAATGTGTAAAATATCCATCCGCATATCATTATTATTTTATCATATGCGCTTTATTATGTGTTTAGAATGCATGTTTAAGGGTGTATGATGATGAGACCTAAACAAAGATAATTAAAATGGGTAGCCAATTTGCACGCGAAAAACCCTCGTTAAATATCAAGCGTTATTTTCCTTCCATTGAGTGATTCTTACTCAAGATCCGAGATTGGCAGGGGTTGTTGGCCAAAGTCAAGCCCTTGTCCGTCGAAGATGTGTTTTAATCACGAGGCTTTGTTCCATATCGGTGTCGTGTCCAAGTTGTGGTTTGTTGGCCCAAGTCAAGACCACTTCTTGTCCATTGACATTGATTACGAAGCTTCCATGTCAATGGGTCCGCGCTTGACTGGGATCACTAGGTTTGTTTTGCCAAAGCCAAGCCTAGTTGTATTCAGAGGAAAAAGGTTAGGGTATACATTCGATGTATAGGCATATATAAGATATATGTTTGGGACTTGGATGTCCACCTACTGGATCTAGGAGTTGGATAAGATCCAATTGATCTTCGAGATCTACCTAGTTAATTATCATACAATTTGTTGGCCAAAGTCAAGATTGTGTGATATTTAACGGGATCCTAGCCCACTAGGAAACACGGTTTCCCGAGTACTCGACAGAGGGTTAGAGGCTCGACGAAAAATAGTGGGAGGTAAGAATTGAATTTGCAATACTCGTTCAATTACTCGCCATACGCGCTCATTTAAATTATTTCGTCATTAGATTAAATGTTAGTTGGACTAATATTTAAATGTTGTTTTTAATAAACAGTTGGACTGTATTATACTTGATTATATATAATTGGATTATATTAATCAATATATTTGAATTAATTAATTTCAGTTTACATTGATTTTATAATTGGATTATAGTAATCAATGTAATTGAGGTTAATTAATTTGGATTATATTTGATTATATAGTTGGACTATTATAATCATTATAATATGTATAGTACCACTAATCGTTGATTAAATAGTTGGACTATTGTAATCAAGATAAAATTGAAAAGTTGGATATTTAAAATATAATCTGGGATTGAAATATTTTAAATGATTTAATTTTCAAATTGGGAATAAATAATAGGTTACTTTATTTGATAAAATAACTTATTATACCTTAAGCCCAAAATTAAGCAAAATAAGTAGAGCGTAAAATCTTTAGAAGATTTATGTGATGATGACTTTAATGCTTAATTTAATATACTTGTCATAAATCTAATTTTAGATTTAAGAAGTATTAAAATTGCAATTTATAATTCTTGGAAAATTAATTGACTATATAGAGGAGATAAAGTCAAAGTTTGCAATTGGGCATGTTGCACGAGGTGCACATCGTTTCGATATTCTAAGAACCCAAGGCTTGGCCTAAGGTTTCTGAAATATTGAAAGGATAATTGACATATCCCAAAGTGACTACCATTTGGATATGGCAGACACGAAGGAATTAAAGAAAGGGCGAGGCTCTAACTTTAAAAATATTTGTCTTAGTTATGTTCACAGCTAGTATTGAATTAGATTTTAAATACTTAGTGTGGTACATAAAATATATGTATTGATGTTCAGAATCTGCTTTGAGCAGGATACTGACTTCAAGCTGAGATTGCTCTACGAATCGGAAACGGGACGAAAGTCGCTGTTTCGACCGTAGAAACCTAAGTTTAGGAACTACCCTTTGGGTATATACTTAAATTAGGAACTGTTATAATGTAACTAGTTTGACTAGAGACATTATCTCTATATCAGTGTTTAATCCGTTGCGGATAAAACCTTTATATTATAGAACACTAAGTGTTTTATTATATAAAGATGATACTGAGATAAATACATTAGATGTAAATAACAGAATTTATATTTTGAATATAAATAAAATCTCAAACATATAAAATGACAAATAAATAGCTCAAATTGATTTGATCAATAGAGACTTATTTGTGGCATTGTTGTTTAGGACACAATTTAACGAGACTCGTATATCCACACTTTTGAAGAGTGGGTACTAGGACTGATTTAACTATTCAAATAAGGTCTGCGAATCTAGTTTATTAGGTAAAGTACCTAAAATACTATTTGCTTGGTAATAGTAAAAGGGCCACCGATCTGTTAGCCCTATTCATGGTGAAGTAAGTGGGCCCATATCTAGCTAGGCTAAATGTGAACATGAATATTTCGTGACCCTAAAACGGATGTGGCATCACGTTATGGTTATGTGTTTCTTTTGAAGAACACAAATCGGAAACTTTTAGAGTTTCGACACGAAATAGACAAACAGATCGGCTATAGTATTATGCCGCCACGGTAAGACCGTATTGGAAAATACTTAAGCAGTAAGTTTCATATGTACTTGAAAGAGTATAGTATTCTTTCAAATGAGGACTCCTCCCGGAACACGTCAAAGTGATGGTGTGTCCGAACGGATTAACCGAATCATGTTAGACATGATAAGATTAATCAAGAGTCGCTCTGAGCTACCATTTCCTTCAACGGATAAGTTTTTATAGTGCAATAACTTATTTAGAATAAGGTTCCATATAAATCTGTTTGACAGATGTCATATAGGATATGAACAGAGAAGAAACAAGGTTTCTCATTCCTGATAATTTGGGTATGCCAGGCATAACGTTTGGATGATACCAAACTAAGGACCCAAATTGGATAAGTGCCAATATCGGTTATCCTAAGGGAAACCTTAAGTATAGTACTTGTAAATCTCACATGAGAACAATGTGATTGTTGCTCACCATACGGTTTTTCCTGAGAGGAATACCGATATGCAGTGGTCAGTGGGAGGATAGTGATACTCGATGAAAATCGGAGTAATACTATTCTAGGCACGAAGTCCTTAATGGAACACAAATAGTTCATCAATGATGAAACTGTACCATTAATCTTCGAATACACAAGAACTGAGTAGATCGGATAGAGTCAGAAAACAACCTAGGTTATGGGTTTCTGATCTAACCTCATAAAGATGTCAATCTTATGAAGGTATATCCACCGACTACGTTTTGAGGAAGTGATACGAGGTATCGACTCCCTATTATGGCAAAGTGCCATGAGTCCGAAATGGATTCCATGTATAACAACTATTTTGGATACTAGTTGTTGTACCACAAGGCATTGTGCCTATTGGTACATTAAACGTCTTCAAGGAAGACATACATGGAAGGCAACATACCAACGTACAAAGCTGGGCTTTTGACGGAAAGGTATCGTTATCAACATTGTGTTTATAATGGTTCAACCTTTTACCTGTTGCCATGGTAAATCCATTTTGAAGATGCTTGTTTATAACTGCACATTTCATTTATGAAATGTGTCAGTTATAGATCAAAATTGCTTTCCTAAAAATGAAACCTTTTGGAGAATGTTTATAACATTCTGACGATTTTGTATAACCAACAAACGAGGTTTGCAGGTTATTCGATCCATGTTTGGATTGAAGCAAGCATAGGTTCTAGGAATTATCGTTTTGATGTAATCATAATGGAGTATGATTTAATTCAAAACGAAATGATTCTTGTGTATATAAGGAGGTTAGTGGGAGAGCACTAATAATTATATTCCCATAAAACAATCGGTGAAAGCTTGGCTTTCATAGAAATTCTCCGTAGAATTCTGGGGAGTAACAACCTTTATTCAAGGAATAAAGATCTACAGGGATAGATTTGGAGTTGTTAACACTCTGGAAATTGTACATTTAAAATGTACTTGTATTGGTGTCTCATACGCTTCGAGCATATGGAGTCACAATTGGGTCAATCCAAGTGATAGTCACTGGATTGAAGATTAAGAACATCTGTTAGTATCTGAGAGAACTAAAGATGTTGTCTTAAACTATGGAGATGTAGAACTTGAAGTGACTAGGATCACTGCTGCAAGTTTCCAAACCGGTAAATAATGCGGTACTATAAAAGTTTGAACACTGGGACAGTGAGCTGGAAATATTCCGAGCAAGATAACTGTTGCCGAATTAACAACAAATGCGGATTATTGCTGCAGCTGAGGCAGCAATAGAAGCCATTTGGATCGATAATAAATCTAATTAAATTAGATATAGTTCTTTTAGCCGCTGAGCTAGGCGTCAGCACAGGCTAAGGAATTAAAGGTCTCATCGACGATCCAGATATATACTTGTATATCATCTGATTCGTTCGGATCATACATCGTGGCGATGTGATGATCGTATAAATCACGTCAGAAAATAATTACGCAAATCCGCTGACGAAAACCTTTCCTCAGCAATTTGAGCGAACCGTACATAGTTCGGGTGTTAGACACTCGAGTGACTGGCTATGTGCCAAGTGGGAGATTGTTGGACAAAATGACCCATAGCATCACTATTTGTGCAGATCACGATGTTGTTGTACAAATTAACTATGTGACAAGGAAATTGCACTCTCATCATTTGTGATTAGATCACCATAGATGTATAAATGAAGAGAGGTCCATATGATTAGTTCCTGGATTGAGATGATATGAGACAGTATCAGTCCACGAAGGATTAATCATTAAATATCCCTAGCCGGAGTATTATCGAGACAGGACATCGATAATGCGGAATAGGCTAGTATTGCACTTGTGCGCGTTGTGAGGGCACAACGGCGTAGTTCTCATATATATGTATTGGATACTTATGCAAGTGGGATAGGAGGTCGTGTTTCACCGATGGTACGGGAAACAGTTTCGCTCTGGATAGACCCCTCCGAATCCCATTGGTATTATGACTATGTGTCTATGGGAGGCCGAAATCAAGGTAGGTGTGTATAGTCTTAACCTGAGACTTGCATCGCTTATACTTACGATAATCGATAGACTTTGGTCTTGGTGGTACAGGGCTTTAACCGGTTCTGCGTACACCACTTCTGGGTTTATCAGAGAGTCGTAGTGTATTGGGTGTGATGTCAAGACGGAAGTATCACTTCAGTCATATTGGAGATGATGTCACGCAGGATATGGTATTAGTGCTCTTAAGTGTTGCGCAACCAATCAGAATATTGTGACCAGGTCATGAATATTCGATTATAGAGACTAGTTACCAGACATCCGACATGTGCTTCGGACGGGGCAGACACTTATCCAGCCCCAGCCCTAGCACGTGACTATCCGATACTGGGCCGATATACACAATACTACGGTATACTACGCTTGATACAGATCTATATATTCATGTAAGAATATTTCTGGAGAATTGGGTAGGCATGGCGCTTTGCTAGAAGCCAACCTTGTCTTGTAAATTGGTATAAACGTAGTACGAGGTACTTACGTGTTCGGATAATCCGACGACCGTATTTACTGCCAACATATCCGGAGATCTCATGGGTCGCTTCCTGAAGATTCACCGATGATGTATAACTCGCACTTAATTAATCTAAGATTAATTAGAAGAGAGAGAAAATTAATCTGGGATTAATTACGGAGATATTTTATCTCGGATAAAATATTAATTAAAGAGAGAGAACGATTAATTTGGAATTAATCGATAAAATAATATATTTGATATATTATTAGAAATTGGATTTTGACGCGGAATTAAAATTAGATTTTAATTCGGGTGTACGAATTAATTTAGAATTAATTCGTTAGCGACGTGAATAGTGATTTCGCTAGGCGTAATCATTTAATTACGACGCAACGGAAAATTCGTTAATTTGGAATTAACGAACCCGAGCCCGGGATTATTTGCGAACGCATTCGCATTTCGAATTCGAGTGCGTCACGCAAGTCAAATCGTGCGTCAAATCGCTAGTCACATCAAGCGTCAAATCAAATGTCACTTTGAGTGATATGACATGTTGTCACTTGATTTAAGTGATTGATGTAGAAGTTGAAAAAGCAACATTTGCTTTTTACTTTTTGACTTTTGAATTAAAGTAATATATATGTTTTATTTAATTTACTTGGTAAATATATAAAACAAAATGAAAAAGCTTTTCTCTCTCTCTCTTGCAATGACTTACGGTTTTAGGCTTTTGGAGCCAAAAACCCTTCACCTCTCTCACGGTCTCCTTGGCCGATTCTTCTTCATCTTTTCTTCTGGTTTGACCGAGCAAATGAGAAGCAAGGAAGAAGATGTGGTGCTAGCACACACCTTGGGTTACACATAGGTGATAGGGAAACGAATTTATGAGCTTGGAATCCATTTTTGGAGCTTGAAGCTTGGAGCTTCCATGGAGTCTCCCATGGCCGAATCTTGGAGGAATTTCACAGCCCAAAACCGAGCAGTCCAGCAGTTCACAGGAGTCAAAAACCGAGCTTCATGGAGGAGGAAAATGGGTCTTGTTCTTCCTAGCATCAAACCCATCAATGTGAGTATGTATTCTGCCTTACTCCTTGGTTGTATTCAACTCGTTTTATGCATGATTGATGATTCTTGGGACTTGATTGAAACTCTACAGGTTTCTCATTCCTGAAGATTTAGTAATGCTCGGCATACGCTAAATGTTTGGATGGTACCAAACTAGAACCCAAATCGGATAAGTGCATATTTGTAGGTTGTCCTAGGGAAACCAAAGTATAGTACTTATACAACTCACAAGAGAACAATGTAATTGTTGCTCTCCATGCGGCTTTCCTAAGAGGAATTCCTATATGCAGTGGTAAGTGGGAGGAAAGTAAAACTCGATGAAAAGCAGAGTAATACTGTTCCAGGCACCGAGTCCTCACGGAACACCAACAGTTCATCAGGGATGAAACTGTACCAATAATCTTAGAATACACAAGAACCACGTTGGTCGGAGAGATTCAGAAAACAACCTAGGAGGTATGGGTTTCTGATCTAACCTCATGTAGATGTCAATCTTATTGAAGAAGACCAACCGACTATGTATGAGGAAGTGATACAAGGTATCGACTCCTTTTATGGCGAAATGCCATGAAGTCTAAAATGGATTCCATGTATACAACCAAGTTTAGACACTGGTTGATGTACCATAAGGCATTGTGCCTATTGGTACTATATGAGTCTTCAAGGAATACATACATGGATGGCAACATATAAGTGTACTGAGCTAGGCTTGTACAGTAAGGGTATCGTCAATGACATAATGTCGATTATAACGAAACCTTTTACCCGTTGCCATGATTAAATCCATTTGGATAATACTTGCTAATACTGCATATTTCATTTATGAAATATGGCATATGGATGTCAAAACCGCTTTCCTTAACGGAAACCTTTTGGAGGATGTTTACAACATCCTGACGATTTTGTTGTTCCAAAACATGCAAACAAAGTTTGCAAGTTAAATCGATCCATTTAGGGATTGAAGCAAACATAGCGTTCTTGGAACCAACGTTTAGATGAGATCATAATGGTAGATGATTTCATTCAAGATGAATATGATTCTTGTGTATATAAGAAGGTTAGTGGGAGCGCACTGACAATGAATGTCCTATAAGTTGATGATGTATTGCTTCTTAGCAATAACGTTCCCATAATATAATCGGTGAAAGCTTGTTGAGCAAGCCCACTTGAATTTTGAATTTAAAGTGGGGCCCACTTGAATTTTGAATTTAAAGTGGGGCCCACTTCACTTACATCATTAGTCACCTTTGGTGATAGAAGTGGTTGATGGGTTTTGTTGGAAACTTGTATAACATACTTTGCTTTTTTGTAAATCATATACACATTTTGGAGTTTGACTTTTGATAATTGGTTTTTTTGGAAAACAAAAACAAAAACACAAAACAAAAACTCATATCTTTATTTTGCTCTCCCATGGCCGAAAGTTTGCTTCCTTGGAGGGCAAATTTTTCTTTCAATTTTTGTTCTTGCTAGCACATAAGGAGTGAATAAAGGTGATAGGGAAACTCACCCAAGTGTTGGAAACACTCTACAAAGCTTGGAGCTTCATCAAATACAAAGAAAAGTTTTGAATCTCATCCGATCAAAGTAAGTTTTTCCGCAACTTGTCTTTAATTTTTCACACAACAAATCATCTTAGTGCTCTTTTGGCATGTGTATGACACTAACATCCAAGTCATGAGTTAACATAAATTCTCGGTTTACGTGTTTTGGAAAATCTTCCAAAACGTTTACGTAAACGCTACGGAAGGGTCCTGAACCTTGCGACCCTACCTGGATTTATCCAAACATTCTCGTAATATCATATATAACTCATAACTATCATTAAAATCAAAACACATCATTATACGCAAAAATCCACTTTTACCAAAAACTTGCATATCCTATTGGATCGATCCAACTCGTTCCGTTTTCACTCGGATTCTACCAAATGCACATATTCAATATACTAATACTCAAACAATTCATTTTATATCATTACACTGCACTACGAAACTACTGGATACATCCGAATATTTAGCGAAAAACATGAAATTAGCGGATTTTTTTCGAGGCTTCTTACCGAGATTTCAAGGGCATATACAGACTCCAAACTGTCCCACGAACGTGCTGAAATTGATGAAATTCCGATCGGAGCTAGTACTCATTCTGGGTCACTATTCATCTAAATCTCTCTTCCTCGTTTTGCATGCAACTGGGCACGAAATGAAAAATCTGTCACTGCCAACTTACAGTACTCTCCGAGAGCTTCGTTTTGCCGCTCGTATTTCTCTTCTTTTCTGCCATAGCTGTATATATTACTCTTTTTTTCTACCGTTGCCGGAGTCAATGGGGCTATCGCTGGCCACCACCACAAGGTGGAGAGGTGGCTGGCGCACCCCACTGGCCGGTCGTGCCGGACGGCGATGGCCGGCAGGCCACTGGCGCGACTGGAAATTGACAATGGACGATTTTGGGGTAGGGGTCGAGTTGGGAGAGTTGTAAAGCTTATGCATATTTTTGCAATTACTTGAAAGCATTTATAGAAAAGTTTCTGAAAATTACAATATGATCCCCGAAAATTACAGTTAGGTCCCTACCATGGGACTTCATAGGAAATTCACATTTGTGAAGCCTTTCTGGTATTAATTCTGGAAAGTGTTTAACCAAAAAATTATTTGTCTCAGAAAAACGAGTCTGATGGTTCAAGAATCAACTCAATCGGAGTTCGTTTGCTATTTTCATAGTTGAAACAAAAAAACATTTGCATGTATAACGATATAAATAGAAATCGAGCAACCGGTTGTCGAAACCATACGTTTTCCAATGCGAAAAAACTTCACTTAAAAATATTCCAACCTATTCTCCAACACATAAAGTCTTATTTTCTAACATCAACAAATTCCAAAACCTAATCTTTAATTTGAAAACCTTCCAACACTTTTCCAAATAACACGGGATATTATACCCGATCAATATCTATGTACTTTGGGGACATGCTTTGGTGTGTAGCTAGGAAAGTTTTACATAGATATGGAATTCACTCATTCTTTCGAGAAGTAGATGTGTATCTTCCTTAAGGATTGATTCGGTATTTGAATGGTTAGAGCGCTCAAGTCATTCTATTACGAATAGAAAGATTAACATTCATAATGGTTATGAATAAATCGTTCATTAGAGAATCAATAGTACCTAAGGTAAAAATAATTAGAGGGGTATAAAAAATATTTTGACCCAACTCTAATTATGAGATACTCATGAAGGGCCAATCCATATGTAATGACTATATCAATGGACAACGACGAGGATCAGCTTGATTTATCTATCTACGATAATTAGAGTGCAACGTCGGGTTTTTAGTGGAATAATCTGAAGTTAATAATACGAAATATTTAATTAAGAGCTTAATTAATATTCCGAGATTATTGGAGATCAGAAGCGTAGGTCCATTTGGTCCATGTGCTAGCTTGATATATTGTAGCATATTAAATATAATTGGATAGTCCAATTATATACTCACATATATATTAGAAATATGATTAATAATAATTTTTATCATATTTGAAACTATATATTAATTTTAATATATGGTTTTTATAATAATTGATTATATGATAATTATTTATTATAAGTTATTAAATTATATATAATAATTTAATAAAAATATTATTCTAAATTTCCAAAAATAGGTTTTGGAAACCCTTGGTTTGTTTTTGGTAGTTAAACCTTGTAAAAGGGGATGAAATCTTTACTTTTGTAACATATTTTTTTAGTTATGGAAATTAAAATTAGTTCTTATAAAATTTTCAAAATAATGATAAGATGGTTGAAACTTTGAATAGGGAAAGGGAAAAGTTTAATTCCGTCGTCAAAATTAAAGATTAGATCCTTGTACCATGATGATGAAATTAAAGATCTTCATAGATATATTCTTAGATCTTAGAAGTACAAATTGCAAAAGAAGCTCTTTAGCTCGTGTATGTAAGAGGGTACATCTGTCGAGCACTAGGTGTCGCAGATGATTGCTGACATCGATCAGCTAGGTTAGCTGGGCAATACCTACGTGGCCGAGACTACCAAAGATTTGATCTTATAGTCTCTACCCGAAAGCTGGGGCAGGTTCATTGTGAACCAAGAGTAAACTCTTGGAGAGTTGAAGGCTATGCTCTAGGAGGCAAAGCCAGAACTTCTAAAGGGGCAAAGGTAAAATCATTACAGTCTTCTGGGAAGACAAAGGACATATCCCAAGATGTCTGCCTAAACTGTGGAAAATGGGGTCACTGAAGCATGACTGCCGTATGGACAATGGCAGACATAAAGGAAATGACGAGGGGCAAGGCTCCGACTTCAAGTATGTTTGTCATAAACATGTGTTTGGTTTCTATAATATGTCCCAAGGAAAGATTAAGCATACATGAAATACAACAAAGAATATATATAAAAGATGAAGTATGGCGGAATCATACTTACCAATCTCTTGTGATGAAGAAAGATCAAGCCAAGATGGAAGCTCCAAGGTAGATTAGGTTCGGCCAAGGAAGACAAGAAGAGGAAAGCTCCAAACTTTGTGTATTCTTTGCTCTATGATGGTTTCCCTATCACCTCTTTTGATCCCTTGAAGGTGCTAGCCTTGCATGTTCCAAATATCAACCTTTTCTTCAAGCTTTTGGCAACCAAATTTGAAGAAGATGAAGACCAAAACTGCATGCAGTTTTCGGTCAAGAGTGAGTGAGAGAAGAGAGATTTTCTTTTTTGATTTTGATACCAAAAATCAATTTATATTTATGCCATAATATTTATTAAATAATAATAAATCTATGACACAAGCCATGCAAAGGCTTAGAGTGTCAAACACTCAAATTCCATGCATAACATTTGAGTGTAATATACACTATCACCATGCAATGCATCATCAATAAAATAATGCATATAATGACATGTGTCATGTGGGCCCCACGGTTCCAAATGAAAGTGGGCCCACGTACACTCACGCGTTCGGGTTCGATATTTCCGAAATACCGAACTTACGTCGCGACGTTATTTAAATCGAATTTAAATAAATAATCGCGCCTAGCGAAATTATTATTTACGTCGCTAACGAATTAATTCGAAATTAACTCGTATGCCCGAATTAAAATCTAATTTTAATTTCGCGTCGAAATCGAATTTCGATTATTATATCGAATATAATAATTTTATCGATTAATTCCAAATTAATCGTTCTCTCTCTCTCTAAACAAGGTACTTTATCCGAGATAAAGTTTTTCTCCGCATTAATCCAAGATTAATTAAGTCCGAATCAAATATCATAGGTGAATCTTCAGGAAGCGACCCAAGAGATCTCCGGATATGTTGGCAGTAAATACGGTCGTCGGATAATCCGAACACGCACGTACCTCGTACTACGTTCTCACCGATTCACAAGACAAGGTTGGCTTCTAGCAAAGCGCCATGTCTACCCAATTCTCCAGAAATATTCTTATAGGAATATAAGATCTATATCAAGCGTAGTATACCGTAGTATGCGTACATCGATCCAGTATCGGATGATCACATGCTAGGCCTGGGGCTGGAGATGTGTCTGCCCCGTACGAATCATATATCGGACATCAAACAGCTAGTCTCTTTAAATCAGACAATCCTGACCTAGTCAAATTTGTCCCGACTGTTGCAACCTTTTATAGAGTACTAGTTCTGTGTCCTGCGTGATCATCACCTCCATATGTCTGAAGCGATACTTCCATCTTGACATCACATCCAGTACACTACGATTCTCGATAAACCCAGAAGAGGTGTACACAGAACCGGTTAGGGTCCCCAACCACCAAAACCAAAGTTTACCGATTGTCGCAAGTACTAGCGATGTAAGTCTCAGGTTAAGACCATATACACCTACCCTGATGCGGCCTCCCATAGACACGCAGACATACTACCAATGGGATTCCGCGGGGTCTATCCAGAGCGAAGCTGTTTTCCGTACCATCGGTAAAACACAACCTCCTATTGCACTTGCATAAGTATCCAATACTTAAATATATGAGAACTATGCTGTTGTGCCCTCACAACGTGCACAAGCGCAATACTAGTCTATTCCGCATTATTGATGTCCAATCTCGATAATACTCCGACTAGGGATATTTAATGATTAAACTTTTATAGATTGATACTGTCTCATATCATCTCAATCCAGTATTAATCATATGGACTTTCGCCATTTATTAGTCAAATTAAATAATATTACAAAACGGCAAAAGGCAATTTCATAATCACATAGTTAATTTTGTACAATATACAATATCATTTACAAACAGTGACGCTATGGGACATAATGTCTAACAATCTCCCACTTGGCCTATAGCCAGTCACTCAAGCATCTAATACCCGACTATGTATGTGTCGTTCAAAAACTTGCTGAAGAACAGCCTTCGTCAGCGGATCTGCAATGTTGTCATCTGATGTGACCTCTCGACCTTTACATCGCCACGATGTATAATCTCCCGAATCAGATGGTAATGTCGAAGAACATGCTTGGACACTTTGATGAGACCTTGGTTCCTTAGCCTGTGCTATAGCCCCGTTATTGTCACAATACAATGGAACGGGCTCAACTGCTAACGGAACTACCCCTAATCCGATTAGGAACTTTCGGATCCAAACTGCCTCCTTTGCTGCTTCAGATGCAGCGATGTACTCCGCTTCTGTTGTTGAATCGGCAACAGTATCTTGGCTTGGAAGATTTCCAGCTCACTGCTCCGTTATTCAAACAAAAAATGTACCCAGATTGCGACTTGTAGTCATCTTTTTCGGTTTGGAAACTTGCATCGGTATACCCAGATACCGCAAGTTCTCCACCTCCATAAATTAAGAAAGCATCCTTAGTTCGTTTAAGATACTTAAGGATGTTCTTAACTGCTATCCAGTGACCTTCACCTGGATCGGCCTGATAGCGGCTGCACATGCTCAAAGCATATGAGACATCAGGTCGTGTACATATCATAGCATACATGATCGATCCGACTGCCGAGGCGAACGGTATCCGACTCATGTTGTCCATCTCTTCCTGAGTCTTAGGACACATGTCTTTAGACAGAGGGTACCTCGTACCATTGGAACCAATCCCCTCTTGGATTGTTCCATGTTGAATCGCTTCAACACTTTATCAATGTATGTACTCCTGGGAGAGTCCAAGCAGCTTTCTAGATCTATCCCGGTAGATTTTTATTCCAGAATAAAGGCTGCTTCTCCCAGATCTTTCATGGAGAATTTTAATGAAAGCCAAGCTTTCACCGACGTCAGCATGGGAATGTCATTGCCTATAAGCAATACGTCGTCGACATAAGGACAATAAAAGTAAGTGCTCTCCCACTAACCTTCTTGTATACACAAGGGTCATCCGCGTTTTGCACGAAATCATATTCCTTTATGATCTCATCAAAACGCTGATTCCATGACCGTGATGCTTGCTTCAATCCATAAATGGATCGATTTAACTTACAAACTTGTTTGCAAGTCTAGGTACGATACAACCGTCAGGCTGTTGCATATAAACATCCTCCAAAAGGTTTCCGTTAAGGAAGCGCGTTTTTAACGTCCATCTGCCATATCTCGTAATCGAAATATGCAGCTATTGCAAGCATTATCCGAATGGATTTAATCATGGCAACGGTGGTGAGAAGGTTTCGTCATAATCAATACCATATTGTTGACGATACCCCTTCGCTACAAGCCTAGCTTTGTACGTTTGTACGTTGCCATCCATGTCGGTCTTCTTCTTGAAGATCCATTTGCATCCAATAGGCTTCACACCTTCTGGTGCATCAACCAGTGTCCAAACTTGGTTGGCGTACATGGAATCCATCTCGGACTTCATGGCTTCTTGCCATAAAGCGGAATCGATATTTTGTATCGCTTCCTCATACGTAGCCGGCTCATTATCCTCAATAAGATAATATCTACATGAGGTGAGATCAGGAACCCATACCTCTCAGGTACTGTTCTCACTCTCTCCGACCTACGCGGTCCTTGTGTATGTGAAGTTTGTGGTACAGACTCATGCCGGATGGTCTGTTCATGTTCCGTCGTTGATTCATTGCCAGGAACAGTATCACTACGATCTTCATCGAGTTCTACTTTCCTCCCACTTACCACTGCATTTAGGAATTCCTTCTCAAGGAAAAACCGCATGTAGAGCAACAAATACTTTGTTCTCTTGTGGGTAATAGAAGTAATATCCTTTGGTTTCCCTAGGATATCCTACGAAAAGACATGTATCAGATTTGGGTTCAAGTTTGGTACCTTCCAAACGTTTTAACATATGCCCAGCATCCCCAAATCTTCAGGAAAGAGAAACCTGGTTTCCTTCCTGTCCATATCTCATATGGAGTATGTTCAACAGACTTCGACGGTTACCTTATTCAAAATAAGTATAGCACTGTTTAATGCGTATCCCCAGAAGGATATTGGTAGCTCAGGCGCGACTCATCATTGACCTTACCATGTCCAACAAGGTGCGGTTTCTCCGTTCGGACACACCGTTTAATTGTGGTGTTCCAGGAGGAGTCCACTGTGAAAGAATACCATATTCTTTCAAGTAATCTTGAAACTCATAACTTAAGTATTCGCCACCTCGTCTGACCGTAATGTCTTAATACTCTTCCCTGTTTGTTTTTCCACTTCGTGTCGAAACTCTTTGAATTTCTCAAAAGTTTCCGACTTGTGTCTCATAAGATACACATAACCGTAACGAGAATGCATCATCTGTAAAGGTTACGAAGTAGTGAAATCCACCTCTAGCCTGGCTAGACATGGGCCCGCATACGTCAGTATGAACAAGAGCCAACAGTTCTGTGGCACGTTCACCTTTACCGCTAAAAGGTGATTTAGGCATTTGCCTAAAAGACAAGATTCGCAGACGTCATATGAATTGGGATCAAATTCGTCCAAGTACCCAATCTTCGAAAGTGTGGATATGCGAGTCTTGTTGATGTGTCCCAGACGACAATGCCACATATAAGCTTCATCTTTTAGATTACTTCTTTTGAGCCTTTTGTTTGTCATTTTAGGAGATTTATTTATATTCAAAATATAAAGACCGTTATTTGCAACAGCTGTGCAAATTTCTGCATCATTTTTATATAAATAACACCCAGTGTTCCTGAATACAAAAGTGTAACCCTGCTGGGTTAACAAGGATACGATATAATATTCTAGTTAAACTAGGTACAAAATAACAGTTCAAAAGTTTAAGTTCATGCCTGAGGGCAGTTCTAAAACAAAAGTCCCTACGGCCAAAACAGCAACTGGTGTTCCGTTTCCAACCCGTAGATCCATCTCCCCGGATGCCAGCACCCTGCTATCCTGCAGATCCTGCACATCAGTACAAATATGAGCACCACAACCAGAATCAAAAATCCAATTTTTAAAACTAGAAGTCATCATTTATCTCAATAACAAACATACCAGAAGCGATAGCCTTGCCATCCTTGATATCCTCCTTCTGCCCTTTGCCCATTCGGCAGTCACGTTTCCAGTGACCCCTCTTGCCGCAGTTGAGGCAGATGTCGTGAGATTTGTCCTTTGGCTTCCTAGAAGCCACTGTCAACTTGCCTTTGCCCTTTTTCTTGAACTTCTTCTTCCTTGCCACCTCCAATTGCCTTGGGGCCACCCTTTGGCGCATGAGAGGTCGATGCAAAATGCGCCTCGCGCTTGCTCCCCTTTAGGAGTTCCCTTTCGGACTCCTTCAAGATAGATAACAGCTCTCCAAGAGTGTCATCTGTATCCATCAACTTATAGTTGACTATGATTTGTTCCAAGTATCAGGAAGTGACTGCAAGATCATATCTATAGTCAGCTCAGCCTCCAAGACTATTCCCATATTGGCCAACTCATCAATATCGGCGATCATTTGAGTCCCATGGGCTTCAACTGATGCGCCATCTGTCATCCGGGAGCGGAAGAGTTTCCTTACTAGCTCGTACCTCTTCATCCGCTTATTGGTGCGGTGAAGAGCACGCAATCTTGCCTCATGTTATAGGGATCCAAGTCCCTATTCTGGCGTCTGAAATGCTGGGTCATTGCAGCTAGCATAACTGACTGAGCTTGGTCACAATCATCACTATGAGTCTTCCATAACTCTAGCTCCAGTGGCTCAGTGGGTTTAGGCGGGAGAGGTCTCTGAATAGTATACAGTATCTCTCAGCCCCAAGCACTATCTTGAGGTTCATTTCCCAGTCGGCAAAGTTTGTCCCTTTGAAGACATTATCACCCATGATTATGTCGCGGGGATATTACCTTGCCAGTCAGTCATCTTGACAACTATAGTCCAACTATAAAGTCAACGATGTTATGGGTACAGTCAAACTGTTAAAAAAAATAACAATATATTAGTCCAACTAATTTAAAATATTGACGAAAATGATTTTGAAAGAAGCGTAAGGCTAAGTATCTGAACGAAATTGTAAATTCAATAATAGCCTCCCACTATTTTCTTCAAGTTTCTAACCCTCTGTAGACAACTCGGGAAATCTAATCTAGTGCCTAGTGGGCTAGGATCCCGTTAAATAACACACAACCTTGACTTTGGCCAACAAGTTGTATGATATTTAACTAGGTAGATCTCGAAGATCAATTGGATCCCATCCAATTCCTAGATCCAGTAGGTGGACATTCAAGTCCGAAACATATATATCTAATACATATGTCAATGTATCCAATACATTTTCCTAACCATTTCCTCTGAATCAACTAAGCCTTGGCTTTGGCACAACAAACCTAATGATTCCAGTTAAGCGGGACCCATTGACAAGGAAAATTTCGTAATCAATGTCGATGGACAAGAAGTGATCTTGACTTGGCCCAACAAATCACAACTTGGACAGGACACCGATGTGGAACAAAACTCTCATGATTCAAACACATCCTCAATTGACAAAGGTCTTGACTTTGGCCAACAAACCAATGCCAATTTCGGATCTTGAGAAAGAATCATTCAACGGAAGGAAAATTGCTTAATATTGTTTGAGGGATTTTTCGCGTAATTGGCAACCAATTAATTATCTTTGTTAGGTCTCATCATCATACACCCTTAAGCATGCTTCTAAAAACATCATAAAGCGCGTAAAGTAAGTAATAGTGATATGCGGATGGATATATAAACAACTTGTTCCTAGAACAAATCACTCCCTTTCCTCTCCCCGCTAGCACTATTCTACTACTACCCAATCACATAATACAATAAGAGAAACCTCATTTACATTGAGGGGAATTAGGTGAGAAGAGAATACAAAGAGATAAAGAGATAAGGCTGGACACGCAGGTCCAATTTATAAATTCCAAATTTACAATAACTTCTAAAATTACCCTTTCCCTTCTAATATCCATCCGATTACACTATTCATTCATCACATACATATATATTCAAACAAGACATGTTTTTACAACCAATCTAATCCAATTAATTAGTCTTTGTTAAAGTGATCATCCAATGTTCAAACAACGGTTTGATTTGTGCGAGTCCAACTCGATTGAGAATAAGTACATAAGGTACACATAACCGTAACGAGATGCATCATCTGTGAAGGTTACGAAGTAGTGAAATCCACCTCTAGCCTGGCTAGACATGGGCCCGCATACGTCAGTATGAACGAGAGCCAACAGTTCTGTGGCACGTTCACCTTTACCGCTAAAAGGTGATTTAGGCATTTGCCTAAAGATAAGATTCGCAGACGTCATATGAATTGGGATAAAATTCGTCCAAGTACCCACTCTTCGAAAGTGTGGATATGCGAGTCTTGTTGATGTGTCCTAGACGACAATGCCACATATAAGCTTCATCTTTCAGATTACTTCTTTTGAGCCTTTGTTTGTCATTTTAGGAGATTCATTTATATTCAAAATATAAAGACCGTTATTTGCAACAGCTGTTGTGCAATTTCTGCATCATTTTTATATAAATAACACCCAGTGTTTCTAAATACAAAAGTGTAACCCTGCTGGGTTAACAAGGATACAGATATAATATTCATAGATTAAACTAGGTACAAAATAACAGTTCAAAAGTTTAAGTACATGCCCTGAGGGCAGTTCTAAAACAAAAGTCCCTACGGCCAAAACAGCAACAGGTGTTCCGTTTCCGACCCGTAGATCCATCTCCCCTGACGCCAACACCCTGCTATCCTGCAGATCCTGCACATCAGTACAAAATGAGCACCACAACCAGAATCAAAAATCCAATTTTTAAAACTAGAAGTATCATATTTATCTCAATAACAAACATACCAGAGGCGATAGCCTTGCCCAGCCTTGATATCCTCCCTCTGCCCTTTGCCCATTCGCGCAGTCACGTTTCCAGTGACCCCTCTTGCCGCAGTTGAGGCAGATGTCGCGAGATTTGTCCTTTGGCTTCCTAGAAGCCACTGTCAACTTGCCTTTGCCCTTGTTCTTGGAACTTCTTCTTCTCGCCACCTCCAATTGCCTTGGGCCCAGCCCTTGGCGCATGAGAGGTCGATGCATAATGCGCCTCGCGCTTGCTCCTCTTTAGGAGTTCCTTTTCGGACTCCTTCAGCACGGACAACAACTCTCCAAGAGTGTCGTCAGTGTCCATCAACTTATAGTTGATGATGATTTGTTTCCAAGTATCGGGCGGGTTAGCGATTAATAGCATATCAATCGTCAACTCTGCCTCCAAGACAATGCCCATCTTGGCTAACTCATCAATGTCAGCGATCATTTGAGTCTCGTGGGCCTCAACTGATGCGCCGTCTGTCATCCGGGAGCGGAAGATTTTCCTTACTAGCTCGTACCTCTCCATCCGCTTGTTTGGTGCTGTGGAGATCACGCAATCTTGCCATCATGTTATAGGGATCCAAGTCCCTGTTCTGGCGTCTGAAATGCTGGGGTCATTGCAGCTAGCATAACTGACTGAGCTTGGTCACAATCGTCACTATGAGTCTTCCATAACTCTAGCTCCAGTGGCTCAGTGGGTTTAGGCGGGAGAGGTCTCTGAATAGTATACAGCACCCTCTCAGCCCCAAGCACTATCTTGAGGTTCATTTCCCAGTCGGCAAAGTTTGTCCCTTTGAAGACATTATCGCCCATGATTATGTCGCGGACATTACCCTTGCCAGTCATCTTGACAACTATAGTCCAACTATAAAGTCAACGATGTTATGGGTACAGTCAAACTGTTACAAGCAAAATAACAATATATTAGTCCAACTAATTATTAAAATATTGACGAAATAATTTTAAAAGACGCGTAAGGCTAAGTATCTGAACGAAATTGCAAATTCAATAATAGCCTCCCACTATTTTCTTCAAGTCTCTAACCCTTGTGGAGAACTCGAGAAATCGTATTTCCTAGTGGGCTAGGATCCCGTTAAATAGCACACAACCTTGACTTTGGTCAATAAAAAGCTGTATGCTATTTAACTTAGGTAGATCTCTATGATCAATTGGATCTCATCCAATTCCTAGATCCGGTTAGGTGGACATCCAAGTCCGAAAACATATGTATAATGTCAATGTATCCATTACATTTTCCTAACCCTATCCTCCGAATCATCTAGGCCTTGGCTTTGGCCAAAAACAAACCTAATGATTCCAGTTAAGCGGGACCCATTGACGAGGAAAGTTTCGTAATCAATGTCATTGGACAAAAAGTGATCTTGACTTTGGCCAATAAAAATCACGATTTGGACAAGACACCGATATGCAACAAAACTCTCATGATTCAAGTACATCCTTGATTGACAAAGGTCTTGACTTTGGTCAAAAACAAACCAATGCCAACTTCGGATCTTGAACAAGAATCATTCAATGGAAGGATATTTGCTTAATATAAATTGAGGGATTTTTCGCGCGAATTGGCAACCAATTTATTTATCTTTGTTAGGTCTCATCATCATACACCCTTAAGCATGCTTCTAAAACATCATAAAGCGCGTAAAGTAAATTAATAGTGATATGCGGATGGATATATAAACAACTTGTCCTAGAACAAATCACTCCCTTTCCTCTCCCCGCTAGCACTATTCTACTCTTACCCAATTACATAATACAATAAGAGAAACCTCATTTACATTGAGGTGAATTAGGTGAGAAGAGAATACAAAAGAGATAAAGAGATAAGGCTGGACACGCAGGTCCAATTTATTAATTCCAAATTTACAATAATTTCTAAAATTACCATTCCCTTCTAATATCCATCCGATATACACTATTCATTCATCACATCACACATATATTTTCAAACAAGACATGCTTTTTACAACCAATCTAATCCAATTAATTAGTCTATGTTTAAGTGATCATCCAATGTTCAAACAACGATTTGATTTTGCGCGAGTCTAACTCGATTGAGAATAAGTACATAAGGTACGAATTCGCGAATTATATCGAACTATTTATTAAATCTAATTTAATTCGTATTCAATACTAATTCAATTATTTTATTCCAAATTAAATGTTTACACTTTTAATGTGCTTTAAAGACTTAGATTCTAAATCTAATCCTATTGGGTCTCAAAGCCCAACTAACATCCAATGTTTAATTTAATTCAAGTCAAATGGGCTTTCAATTGATTTATTAAGGCTTGGGCTTTGGTCAATGTGGGTCAAACCCAATTACCAAGCCCAAATAAGGAATCACCCTTAAATGCCATAAAACCAATTTTAAGCCCATAAGGCCCAATTAAATTTTTAAAGCCCATTATATTATATTTGGAATTAATGGAGTGATTTAGGCCCAAATTGGATCCAATCCTTTTGGCCCAAATCTACTTGGTCCACCCAAGCCCATTATGCCCAAATACAATATTAAAAGCCCAATTCACCAATTAAGCCCATTAATTAAATTTTAATATTCCAAACATTAAAGTCCAATTAATTAAAGTGTAAAACCAAGATTAATATATTAAACCAAATATTTCAAAAATACCCATTTAATTTATTAATCATCTATTGTTCAAAACATATGTCCAACATTAATTTGAACAAAAATCAAGTCCATTATCATTCGGCCAAGTGAGAATTTTTGTGTCGATTTGTTTTTCAATCCGATTGAATTACTAATCTACGTCCCGTATACGTTTTAAGTCATCCAATGATCTTGTACACAAAAAATTCCAATACATCCAATGTTCATACCCATTCGGCCAAGGTTAATTTGGGGAAAAATCATCCAATGCATTTTTCTCAAAATTGATTCCATATAACATCATTCTATATACATGTAAGCATACTCATTAATCAAATTTCACAAGAACATGCTTCAATCAATTTTACCCAAATTTTAACCTAAAGTATTTCATGCTTAACCATGGCTCCATGATACCATTGTTGGTTTCTATTATATGTCCCAAGGAAAGATTAAGCATAAAATACAACAATGAATATATATTAAAAGATGAAGTATGGCGGAATCATACTTACAAAGCTTTTGTGATGAGAAGTGATGAAGAAAATCTTTGAATCTCCAAGCTTCAAGTTTCGGCCAAGGGAGGAAGAAGAGTTGAAGCTCCAAGCTTTGTGTATTCCAAGCTCTTTGATGGTTTCCCTTGGTAAAACATATGAAATAACACTAAGTGTTTAATCCGTTGTTGGAGTATTTCATTGTTTAATCCGTTGCGGATAAAACCTTTATATTCTAGAACACTAAGTGTTTTATTTATAAAGACGACACTGAGATAAACACATTAGATGTAAATAACAGAATTTATATTTTGAATAATATAATAAAATCTCAAACATATAAATGACAAATAAATAGCTCAAATTGATTTGATCAATAGAGACTTATTTGTGGCATTGTTGTCTAGGACATAATTTAACGAGACTCGTATATCCACACTTTTGAAGAGTGGGTACTAGGACTGATTTGACTATTCAAATAAGGTCTACGATTCTAGTTACTAGGTAAAGTACCTAAAATACTATTTACTAGGTAATAGTGTAAAGGCCACCGATCTGTAAGCCCTATTCATGGTGAAGTAAGTGGGCCCATATCTAGCTTGGCTAGATGTGAACATGAATATTTCGTGACCTTAACGGATGTGGCATCACGTTATGGTTATGTGTTTCTTTTGAAGAACACAAATCCGAAACTTTGAGTTTCGACACGAAGTATACAAACAGATTGGCTATAGTATTATACCATCGCGGTAAGACCGTAATGAAAATACTTAAGCATTAAGTTTCATACATAAATGAAAGAGTACAATATTCTTTCATATGAGGACTCTCCTCGAGACACGTCAGTTAGACGGTGTGTCCGAACTAAAACCGAATTTTGTTGGACATGATAAGGTTTATCACGAGTCGCTCTGAGCTATGATTTCCTTCAAACAGGATATATATTAACAGTGTAAAACTTATTTAGAATAAGGTTCCATATAAATCTGTTTGACAGATATCATATAGGGTATGAACAGGAAAGAAACGGGGTTTCACATTCCTGATAATTTGGGTATGCCAGGCATAACGTTTGGATGATACCAAACTAAAAGACCCAAATTGGATAAGTGCCAATATAGGTTATCCTAAGGGAAACCTAAAGTATAGTACTTGTAAATCTCACATGAGAACAATATGATTGTTGCTCACCATGCGATTTTCCTGAGAGGAATACCGATATGCAGTGGTCAGTGGGAGGATAGTGATACTCGATGAAAATCGGAGTAATACTATTCAAGGCACGAAGTCCTTAATGGAACACAAATAGTTCATCTATGATGAATCTATACCATTAATCTTCGAATACAGAAGAACATGGTAGATCGGATAGAGTCAGAAAACAACCTAGGGTATGGGTTTCTGATCTAACCTCATAAAGATGTAAATCTTATTGAGGAATACCAACCGACTACGTACGAGGAAATGATACAAGGTATCAACTCAATGTTTTGGCAATGTGCCATGAGTCCAAAATGGATTCCATGTATAACAACTATTTTGGATACTAGTTGTTGTACCACAAGGCATTGTGCCTATTGGTATATTAAACGTCTTCAAGGAAGACATACATGGAAGGCAACATACCAACGTACAAAGCTGGGCTTTTGATGGAAAGGTATCGTCATCAACATGTGTTAAATAACGGTTCAACCTTTTACCTGTTGCCATGATAAATCCATTTTGAAGATGCTTGTTGATAACTGCATATTTCATTTATGAAATGTGTCAGTTACAGATCAAAATCGCTTCCTGAAAAGGAAACCTTTTGGAGGATGATTAGAACATCCTGACGATTTTGTATAACCAACAAACAAGGTTTGCGGGTTATTCGATCCATGTTTGGATTGAAGCAAGCATAAGGTTCTTGGAA
>SKCR01004498.1:0-42625 GCA_019454045.1 Zanthoxylum bungeanum | reverse complement strand
GGGATCTCATGGGTCGCTTCCCGATAATCCACCGATGACGCACAACTCGCACACTTGAATAATCTGGGATTATACAGAAGAGAGAGAAAATTAATCTAGGATTAATAACGGAGATATTTTATCCGGGATAAAATGTCGTCTAAAGAGAGAGAACGATTAATTCGGAATTAATCGATGTATTAATCTATTCGATATATTAAACGAAATTAGATTTCGACGCGGAATTAAAATTAGATTTTAATTCGGGCAAACGAGTTAATTTAGAATTAATTCGTTAGCGACGTAAATAATAATTTCGGTAGCCGCAATTATTCGATTGAATTAACGTCGCGACGTAAGCTCGGTATTTCGGAAATATCGAACCCGAACGCGTGAGTGCACGTGGGCCCACTTTCATTTGGAAACGTGTGGGGCCCACATGACACATGTCATTCTAATGCATTGCATGTAGATTGTGTACATTGCACTCAATGTCATTGCATGGAGTTGAGTGTTTGACACTCTAAGCCATTGCATGCTTTGTGTCATAATTTTTATTATTAATTTAATAAATATTATGGCATAAATATAAATTGATTTTTGGTAAATCATTTTAATAACACAACACATTTTTCTCTCTCAAAATGCTCTCTTCTCTCACGCCCAAATGGGGCAAACTGCTCACTGTTTTTCATCACAAAAACCGTGAACAATAGGGAAGCAATAGTGGATTTTCATGGTGAAAATTCAAGTGCTAGCACACTTACAAGTCTTGCGAAGGTGGTAGGGAGGTTCGACCATGAGACGGGATCCATCCAACGAAGCTAGGAGCTCCATTTCTTCACTCAATTTTCTGTTTTTGTAGGCAGTGGGCTGCTGCAGTGGGCTTACGAAGACAGTGTTTTTGGGCTTGAATCGTCTCCAAATCAACATAACCGATCAATGTGAGTATTCCGCTACCTCCGTTGATGTGTTCACTCATAATTTCATGTCTTGATTTGATCTTGGGACCTTAGAATAAAACAACATCGCATTCGTATAGCGTTCGAGAACGCGTTCGAACAGAACCAGACCTGATGCATGATGAGTAAGAAAGTGCGTGTGCGTTCACGTAGCGTTCGAGAACGCGTTCGAACGGTAAACAGAAGGTTCGCGTTCGTGTAGCGTTTGAGAACGCGTTCGAACGGAACCAGACCTGATGCATGCAACTCAAAGAATAAAGACAACAATGTCGAGCTCAGTATGTCCGATTAAACGTATCTTGCATTCAACCGAACACACATCAACCGGCGCAGCAAAGCATCATGGTAAAGGGCTTTAACCCCTCCCCATAGGGGATCTTTCATTCCACTTACTAAGCCCATGCGCTCGATTGAATCATGAATACCAAGAATTAAAAGCAATAACATCAAACTTAGTATGTCTGATTGAACGTAAGTTGGATTCAACCGAACACACATCAACCGGCGCGGCAAAGCATCGTGGTAAAGGGCTTTAACCCCTCCCCATAGGGGATCTTTCATTCCACTTACTAAGCCCATGCACTCGATTGAGTCATGTATACAAAGAATTAAAAGCAATAATATCAAACTTAGTATGCCCGATTAAACGTATCTTGCATTCAACGGAACACACATCAACCGGCGCGGCAAAGCATCGTGGTAAAGGGCTTTAACCCCTCCCCATAGGGGATCTTTCATTCTACTTACTAAGCTCATGCGCTCGATTGAATCATGCATAAATAAGCAACATGCAGAATTCAAGTGACAAAAAATAAATAAACCAAAGCAACACAAAACAAAAGAGGGTGCCGTTTACTCAAGCGGTACGTGGAGTTGTATCCCGAGTACAGATCATATTACCGTCCATTCGGAATCGGCTATGAAATTTATGTCCGGGTTTCCATCCGATATACCGCGAGAGTTAACACATCTCTCATTTTATTCCACAGCCACAACATACAACATCTCATAATTCATGCATATTATATACTCAAGAGCCACAACATGCATTTCAACATGACAATCATGCAAGCAATATTCAATAAATAATACAAAAAATTGAGTGTGAAAGATACCCTCAGGTCTAACCTTTCTTGCCTACTTTCAGGCTTGCGTTTCATGGACGTCGGAAGGGTACAGCTCCTCAACTTCTCCGATTCACTGGTTTAGCGTACTAGCTCACTACTTTGCTGTTTTGCTTGCTATTTGAACTCCGTTCTGCTACTGTCCGGCCTCTGTTTTGCTGCTCACTGTTCAGGTCACCTGTTTTGACGTTTCAACGGACTGTTCCGAGTTTTTGTGTGGGTTCTTAGTGCAGTCTTGTGTGATTATTTTAAGGATTATGAATGTAGTTTTTTATGTTATTACTTTAAGGTTTTATGGACTGTTTTGGGAGTGGTTTGGGCTGCTGTTTGGAGGTATATTTTCTGTGATGGAGGGCTGCTGTAAGGAGGGATTTTCGGTGATAGGTAGAGGTTTAAAAGGGTCCTGTTTTCGGTTATGGAGTGGTGGAGATGAGGGGAATGGTTTGTGTTCTTCCTGTTGCTATTGCCGTGAGGGCTAAGGCTCTTTGTCTTATGATTTTTCTATGAGTTCTCTGTATGAGCTAGAGGAGTGCTTGTCTTGGTTAGGGGTTGTTTATATAGAGAAGGGCTAGGGCTCACCTTGTCTCACAATGAAGAGATTTTGGCATTAAAGAGAGATATGATTTGGTGTAGACAAGGAAAGTAAGGGATTGATGGGGGACAAAATTTGGCTAGATTAGAATGCAAAATATTTAATTTGTTATGATTGATTTTAATTAGCATGACATCTTTAATTTAGTATGTGATTTGTTTAGTTAGGAAGCTAATATATTTGATTTATCTTTATTAGGTATGATTATATTTTGTATTTTATTTAATTGGTAAATGTTTAAATATTTTATTTAATTCAATGTTTAATTTAATTAAATTGGGATGTGTTTTATGGGCTTTGGGGGGCTAATTGGGCTGGGGTGCGAGGCTAGCAGCAAAACCAGAAACACGACTCCGTTCGGATGCCAATTCGAACGCTACACGAACGCCCGCAATCTGCCTGACGTTCGAACGAAATAACGAACACAGCACTAACGAAGACAGTGAACTTGTGAGATGAACTTGATGACGTACTTATTCTTAGCTAAAAAGGTAGTGCCTCCAACTGAGACTCATCATCGGGTTTCACATGCGACAATGCGATGCCTACATTCGCCCCCACTTTGATGGGACTTGTGCAATGTGTGACTTTGAACAATCCTATCAAAGTTATGCAATGCATTTTCACTTACCTGTCTCGGCTGCTGCCTCGAGCTGAGTTGGTGCCGCAGCGGACCTCGATCCTGGGACGCGTCCAATAATTACAACCAACAACGGGGGCACCTCGACCCTGGGGACCTCGCCCTCGAACTGATGATGTAGTGGGTACCTCGACCCTGGGCACCTCGACCCGGAACTACAACTGACAACGGGGGCACCTCGACCCTGGGCACCTCGACCCAACACCGCTAACTATAGGGACCTCACCCTCAAACTGATGATGTAGTGGGTACCTCGACCCTGGGCACCTCGACCCGGAACTACAACTGACAACGGGGGCCTCGCCCTCAAGCCGACATGATATGGGCCTCGCCCCCAAGCTGATATGGGCCTCGCCCATTGGGACTCATCCCAAAAACTAAAATTGCACTGACGCTGCTTGTCTCATTTCTGCCGCTTTCTCCTTTCTTTGAACCTACGAACACAAAACGAAAACAAACACGAAGATAATGCAATGTTACATGTATGCATGAGTGATTTCCTTATTCCGTTGGGTTAGGTCTTCTCCTAATTCTCGTGGTGACTGCTCGGTCTTCTCTCCCTCAGGCTAAGTATTGCTTTAATCTGTCTACGTTGATCGGCTCGGTGAACTCGTTCCCCTCCAAGTCTGATAGCTTCACTGCTCCATTTCCCATTACCTTATGCACTATGTAAGGTCCTTCCCAGTTTGGTCTGAATTTTCCTCTCGGATCTGTCGTCGACGGCCTCGACTGCTTAAGTACCAAATCACCCTTTCTGATCTTGGTAGGACGCACTTTCTTGTTGAATGCCCGAGCTAGTCTCTTCTGATACAACTGCATGTGATACAAAGACTTCGTTCTCTTCTCATCCAATAGTGCTAACTGATCAAACCTCTGTGCGGCCCATTCCCGTTCCAGTAATTCTGCCTCTGCTAATACCCTCATAGACTGTATTTCCACTTCTACCGGCAATACTACTTCCATTCCATAGACCAAAGAGTAAGGTGTGGCCCCTGTTACTGTTCTTACTGATGTTCTGTACCCCCACAAAGCATACGGTAATTTCTCGGCCCAATCTCTGCAATTTTCTGTCATCTTGGGTAAAATTGTCTTTATAGTCTTGTTGTCTGCCTCAACTGCCCCATTTACCTGCGGCATGTACGGTGACGACTTGTGGTGGCCTATCCCATACCTCTGTAACATTGCCTTCGTCTCTCCTTGAAACTGGACCCCGTTGTCTGTCACTACATGATGCGGCATACCATACCGACAAATGAGGTTCCGAGCTATAAACTTTGCCATCTGCTTTGCTGTAACATTACGGAATGATTCGGCTTCCACCCACTTCGAGAAGTAATCTACTGCCACTACTATGAAGCGATGCCCATTTAATGCATTCGGTCGAATTTCCCCAATCATATCAATCCCCCATGCTGAGAAAGGCCACGGTTCTGACAACCCGTGCAATTCTGTGTGCGGTAAGTGATTCAAATTACCATGTGCTTGACAGTCATGACAGTGCCCCACCATCTTCGCTCAATCTGTTTCCATGGTTGACCAATAAAAACCTTGTCTCACTATCTTGCGGTACAGATTCAACCCGTTCATGTGCGGACCACATACCCTGGCGTGTATTTCTTCCATTACATGCTGAGCTTCTTCTTTTCTCAAACACTTCAACTTAATACCATTTGCCTGCCTCTTGTACAGTTCCCCTTTCAAAATCACATACTGGGAAGCTAACTTCTGAATGGCTATTCTTTTTTTTTTCTGCCTGCCCCTTCCGGGAGTTCGCCATGTTCCAGATATCTCTGAATGTCATAATACCAAGGTTTACCATCGTCGACCTCAACTTCCAGAATTATTTCTATCTCATAAACAGGTCTGCTCGCTGTTGTCAGTATCAACGGTCTCATCACTAACTTTTCTGGATTCTCCCAAGTTGCTGCAAGTGTAGCCAATGCGTCTGCCATCTGATTCTCTTCTCTCGGTAAGTGCTGAAACTTACACTCGGAGATAACCTGTGCCAATTTTCTGAGGTGAAAAAGGTAAGGTTTCAACCGTTCTTCTTTCAATTCCACTCTCCTCGCATCTGCTGGACTACCAACATGGAATCTCCGTAGACTTCCACACTCCCGGCCTTCAAGGCTATCAATGCTGTCAAACCAAAAGCACATGCTTCATACTCGGCCATGTTATTAGTCACTCTAAATGTCAACCTCTTGGCTAAAGGCAAAGTCTCTCCCTCGGGGGTCACTATCACGATCCCAATTCCGGCTCCCTGGTAATTCACTGCTCCGTCAAAATACATCTTCCATCTCTGAATTGTTATTGCTTGGATATCTTCTTCTGGAAATTCAAACTTATACTGATCCCCCTCAACAGGTTGGAATGCCAGAAACTCTGCTACTGCTCGCCCTTTGATCACTTTGGAGGTGAGATACTCAATGTCAAACTCTGTCAGCAATACCAACCATCTGCCCAATTTTCCCACTAGTGAAGGCACCGAATGAAGATACTTCAGAGGATTCTCCTTGGCCACTATCTGGATCTTGTATGATTAGAAATAATGCCGCAATTTTCTGGAAGCCCATACCACTGCAAGACAGATCTTCTCAACTTTTTGATACCGAGCCTCATACGGGAGCATCTTCTTACTCAGATAGTAAACTGCATGTTCTACCCCTGTCTCATCTGCCTGTACCATCATTGCCCCTAGTGCTTCTGATTCTATAGCCAAATACAATATCAAAGGTCTGCCCGGTCTCGGAGGTTTCAATACAGGAGGCTTTACCAAGTACTCTCTGATCTTGTCGAAGGCTGTCTGACACTGTTCATTCCATCTCACTGGCTGATCTTTTCTCAACAGTTTGAAGATAGGCTCACATACTGATGTCAACTTGGCAATGATCCGACTGATGTACTGAATCTTTCCCAAGAATGCTCTGACTTCTTTTTCTGTTTTTGGTGCAGGCATTTCTGTGATTGCCTTGATCTTCTCGGAGTCTACCTCTATTCCGCCCATTCCTACTGTATGACCAAGCAATTTCCCTGATGTCACCCCAAACACACATTTCTTGGGATTAAGTCGCAGGTTATATCTGTCAACTCTCTGAAGGAACCTTTCCAGTGCTTCAATATGCCCAATTCTTGTCTCTGATTTCACCATCATGTCATCCACATACACCTCAATCTATTTGTGCATCAAGTCGTGGAAAAGTGTAGTGGCCATCCGCTGATAAGTAGCTCCCGCATTCTTAAGCCCAAACGGCATTACCTTGTAACAATAAGTACCCCACTCAGTAACAAATGCAGTCTTGTGCTTGTCTTCCTCAGCCATGAGAACCTGATTGTAACCTGAAAACCCATCTGCAAATGAATACATGGCAGATAAAGCTGCGCTATCAACCAAAACAACTATATGCGGCAGAGGAAAATCGTCTTTCGGACAAGCCTTATTGAGATCTCTGTAGTCTACACACATTCTGACCTTCCCGTCTTTCTTTGGCACCGGCACTATATTAGCCAACCACTCGGGATATTTTACTACTTCCAAGAACCCCACATCTATCTGTTTCTTAACATCCTCTCTGACTTTCTCATCCCATTCTGGTCTCATCCGTCGGAGTTTCTGTTTTACTGCCCTCATATTCAGATAAGTGGTATCGTGTGCTGGGTAATGTTTCTGTCTACCCCAGGCATGTCCTCATAGGACCAAGCAAACACTTTGCCATATCTGACCAACACTTCTTCTAGTTTTGCCCTCTCTTCAGAGATAACTTCACTTGCAATCAGAATTTCCTTGGGGTTCTCAAGCGTACCCAAGTTAAATGCGATAGTTCTGGCTGAACTGATGTCAAATATGCTTGATTCGTGCAGTGTAAATGGAAATGACTCAGGCAAGTAAGCAAAATAGATGTCTTTATTATTGGATAATGCGGAAGTACATTCAAACAAATCAGGAAGGTAAATGTCTTCATCATCTATAGACACTTCTTCCTCTGCAATCAGGTCTTCCTCAGGCTTTTCGTCCTCTCCCAGAGTAAAGCTCTCCAACTTCATCAGTTCTTCCTCCCAATTCTCTTATTCTTTCTCCACAATTTCTTCAACTATCAGCTTCTTACCCAACATATCCTGGAATATCTCAAATCCAGGTACCACAATTCCATTAACTTCCACAGGTTCAGGCTCCCCTTGATATCCTGAAGCTTTCACAAAACATTCCATCAGTTTCAGGCCCTTTTTCTTGACCTTTGGCTTTTCTTCATCAGACTTGTACCCCAAACCCTTCCGAGTAGTCTGTCCTCTGAAATCTGGTAATTTTGAACCCTTACCCCGCTCAAACTTCATTTTCTCCATAATCCTAGCCAGCCTAGGATCCACCCACTCCTCAAAAGTAGCTGACACCTGAAACCTCGTGAAAGGTTGTATCTCCAAGGCAGCCACGGCATTATCTAACTCAGCCCGGATGGTAACAACTTCTCCCTCATACGGGAACTTGATCATCTGATGCAAAGTGGAAGGCACGCCCCCGAGTTTGTGAAACCAAGGCCTTCCCAACAATAAGGCGAAAGTAGCCGGGATGTCCAGTACCGTGAACTCAACCTCATCTTCAATCGGTCCTACCTTGACCACAGCCACAAAGGTACCCTCAACTCCCCTTTTACTGTCATCATAAGCCTTAATAGTCATACTGGAGGGGTCCAAGTCTGTTGCTTTCATACCCAATCTCGCCAGAATTTTCAGCGGGCGCACATTGATGGACGAACCGTCATCCACCATCACACATGAAGTTCTCTTGCCCCTCACCTTGGCCCTGATAAATAGAGGCCTGTTATGATTTCTCCCCTCCGCCGGGAGTTCATCCTCAGAAAAAGATATCTGCAAAGCTTCTTTCTGAACTGACCCAACAAACATTGCAGGGTTGTCGTCCTCCGGTATGACAATCTTGCTCAAGGCCTCAACCATAGCCTGCCTATGCTCCCGAGATGCACATAACAGTTCCCAGAAACTCACTTGTGCTCTAGTCTTCCTCAATTGCCTTAGCACTATATCCCTCTCAGTGTTTTCTGCAGTCTCAGCCACTTCTCTACCATCTGTCAAAACTTCCTTACCCTTTTCCGCCATATCATTATAGAAACGACCAATGCGCGTCATTCTCCTTACTTCTTCCTCATCACTACTAGAGAAATCAAGCCAAAAGTTTTTCCCATGTTCAAACTCATCTTCACTAGTACTATCCCATATTCCCAGGCAAATGGCTTGAGGGTGAAAGGATTTTAGGACAAGGTCTTCTGGGAGGCCATAATTGATCATATAGGCTGGTGGTGGTACGACACGGTAATTGGGTAAGGGGCTTCTGTGTGTGTCAGGTTGTTCTGTTTCTGGGTCAGGTATTTTCTTAGAGTCTATCAGGTCTTGGATTTCATGGCGGAGTCGGGCGCAATTGTCAGTGTCATGGCCCTTTTGTTGGTGAAAGTGACAGTAAAGGCTTAGGTTATAATGTGATGGTAGGGGATTGGGTAATGGTTTGGCTTCCAAGGGTTTTAAGAGCCCTTGCCTCTTCAATTTCTCTAGCACCTTGGACAGGGGCCTTCCCAAGTTGGAAAAATGCCGGTTCTGGATAGCGGCAATCTCAGCAGAAACGGGCTTTGTTCCCGATGTTCCCCCAATGGGCATCCTGTTCTGACCATAGAATTTTCTTTTTTCCGCCTCTTCGTCTTCAATGTCCATGACAGTCTCCCTCAACTGCCGAAAGTCTATAATCATGGAGGTCATCCTCCTCAACTTGCCGTAAATGGAAGGCTTGGTGCCCATGATAATCATTTTAATCTGGTCATTCTCCGAGGGCCTAGTATGCATTTTCAACAACTGACCCCTCCACTGGTCCACATACTCCTTAAAACTCTCCTCCGCTTTTTGCTTAACATTCTCCAGATCACGGAGTGACAGATCGATCTCTAGGTCAGTGACATACTGCTTCAGGAAGGCATCCGCCAACTCCCTCCAATCTTCCTTCACTTTCTTCTCCAAACTATGGTACCACACCACGGGAGCTCCCTCGAGCGACATTCCAAACATTTTCTACACCGACGCCGTTCGAACGCCAATTCAAATGCTACACGAACGTCCGCAATCTGCCTGACTTTCGAACGAAGTAACGAACGCAGCACTAACGAAGACAGTGAACTTGTGAGATGAACTTGATGACGTACTTATTCTGAATTTCCCATTCTGACCTCCATTTCCGCAATATCCTTAGCTAAAAAGGTAGTGCCTCCAACTGAGACTCATCATCGGGTTTCACATGCGAAAATGCGATGCCTACACCTGTACCTCATGGTTAATTCTCCTTTTTGTACATCAATAATGGTTCGACCTGTAGCCAAGAATGGTCTCCCGAGGATGATTGGCATATCTGCGTCTTCCTCTATATCAAGGACAATAAAATCTGCTGGGAAAATGAATTTGTCAACCTTGAACAGCACATCCTCAACTACGCCTCTTGGAAATATGAGCGTTCTATCAGCAAGTTGTAGAGAGACTGAAGTGGGCATTGTTTCTCCAATCTGCAGTTTCTTGAAAATAGAAAAAGGCATCAAATTAACACTTGCACCTAAATCACATAAAGCCTTACCAAAGTTATGTTCTCCTATGACGCAAGGAATGGTGAAACTACCAGGATCTTTCAACTTCGGGGGAAGTTTCCTCTGAATGATGGCACTGCATTCTTCTGTCAATGCTACTGTCTCGTAATCTCCCAATCTCTTTTTTCGTGAAAGAATGTCTTTCATGAATTTTACATAGCTGGGCATTTGAACACCTCGTAATCTCCCAAGGCTTCTGTAAATGGAATGTTGATGTGCAGTTTTTTGAACACCTCGAGGAAACAAGCAAACTGCTTGTCCAGTTTGTTTTTCTGAAGACGCTGAGGAAAAGGTGGAGGTGGAGTGATTCTTTCTGGTTCTTTTTCCTTTGCTTCTTTTTCCTCCGTCAGTTGCCTTGTTTCTTTTGGAATATCTTCAATTGTTGCCTTGATTCCAACATCTTTGTTGATTTCAGTACCGCTTCTTAACATAATGGCATGATATTACTCATTTCCTATGTTCCTTGGATTTTGCTCTGTGTTGCTAGAAAGATACTTGGTGGTCTGTAACTCTAAGTATTGGCCATTTTTCAAATTTGAGTCTCCAGTGCTTTAATAGAAGCTGATTGGCTCTGAATCAGAACATCGTACTTTTTTAACTGAGCCAACACTTCTGCTATTCCTGGTTCATTTGCCTGCCCCTGGCCTTTGTTATGTTGCTGGAATCCAGGTGGTGGATAGTTCTGCTGTTGGCCTGAATTGTTGCTCCATGAAAAATTAGGATGATTCCTCCACCCTAGGTTGTAGGTGTTGGAATATAGATTGTTCCCATGTCTGTTGAAATTGTTGACAAAATTCACCGTCTCTTCAAGTTGGTTCGACTCTGGTGCTCCTCTATATGGTGAACTTGTGGTTCCAGTGGTAAGAGTCTCCATAAATTTGCATATCTGATCCAGTTTGGCGTTGACTGCTGTATTTGCTCCACTTTCATAAATTCCTGCAATTCTTTGGATCATGCTCCTTTCTGTTGGCCACAATGAATTGTTGTTGGCCATTTCTTTGATTAGTTCCCAAGCTTGATCTTCTTCTTTCGCCATTAAAGCTCCTCCAGCAGCAGCATCGATTGTGGTTCTCATTATTCCAGAAAGTCCATTATAGAATGTTTGGACTTGAAGCCATTTTGGAATCTCATGGTGAGGACATTTCCGGAGCAAATCTTTGTACCTTTCCCAAGCTTTGTAGATAGTTTCTGAGTCTTCTTGTACAAAGGATGTGATGTCATTCCTCAGTTTTCCAGTTATGGCTGCTGGAAAGCACTTTGAAAGAAATTTGGTGGGTAAAGTGTTCCAAGTTGTGATAGAACCTGTTGGTAGTGAATGTAACCAAGCTTTAGCTTTGTCCTTCAAGGAGTATGGGAAAACACGCAGTCTCATTGCTTCTTCAGCTTCTCGGTTGTAATTGAAAGTGCCGCAAACTTCCACGAAGTTGCTGATGTGGGCATTAGGATCTTCAGTTGCTTTCCCCCCAAACTGAACTGACTATTGAATCATCTGAATTCATGTTTTGATGTCACCCGCATTTTCTGCTAAGGGAGGAAGTACAATACAAGAAATGAGTATGTCAACCACCAGAATGGTTCTGTCTCGAATGGGTATTGGTGGTGCAACCTCCAACGGTTCAGGTTCCATGTTAACTAAAGCTTCTTGGCCTTCTCGTCTTTCCCTTCTCAACTGTCTGATGGTTCTTTCAATTTTCGGGTCAAGCGGTCAGAGTTCAAAGCTTCTGGTTCGTCTCATGTAGTTTCTAAGAACCTGAAACACAAGAAAACAAAAACAATAAGTAAAAAGAAAATTAGATACAAGTAAAAGTATGTAACCTCCAAACTAATAGTGAAAGATAAATAAGTCCTCGGCAACAGCACCAAAAACTTGACCGGCGTAAACACACACGTATAACCCAAGCGCACGTATCGTTCAAGTAGTATAAAAATATCGATCCCACGAGGACTTAATATCTAAACTATTAATTTTATGAGGTCAAATGATTACTAGTAGCTAACAGGTTGTTTGATTGATTTGAAATGGTGACGATTCTAAATTTAAAAATAAGTAAATAAAATTGTTTGAATGTAGGTTTTAAGAAAATTCAATATTAAAAACTATCTAGGGTTGTGATTTCTTCCAATATCATTTTAAAGATGAAGTGGTTATTTTATAGTTGGGTAATATATTGATTTATTAACCTGGAACAGTAAATTATGTGAAAGCATCTGTCGATGGTCAGACACAAATACCCAGTTTAACCCAATTGAACCATATGTATCTATGTCAACCAAATTATCTGGATTCTTAATATCAAGTTCCAATTATGGATACCCCCGCCCGACAGGAATATGTTTATCCTGTAAGGAAATCTATTAAAGGGTTATCTATCCTCAAGGAAGATCATGGCAATTGAGTCTAAGGTCTTAAACCTAAAATCCCTATGTCTAGTTCATTTTAAGTTTACTTAATCAATTTTATTAGTGGCCAGTTAATAAAAAGCATTAAGATTAAGACTGAATAAATAAATCTTCATATTACCCAAACTATAATCTAACCCCTTATAAACCGGTGATATTGGATTCATCACAACCCTAGATAACTAACTTAGTTATGACACATAGCTAGGGCTAGTAAAAACTTAAAAGTAAAAGCCATAAAGTAAAAATGTGGAAAAGTAAATGCGGTAAAGTAAATACTGAAAAGTAAATTACAATAAAATAAAATGCTAAGGTAAAAGGAATTACTTTTACTATTTACTATTTTAGATATCTCCCATAAAATAATATATAAACTTATGATAACATTACCAACCAGCCATATAGGCGGTAACCTGATTAATTCAAATTAAGTCCGACCAGCCATAAAGGCGATATGATTTGTCCATGAACCTGCCATATATGCGGTAAGATAATTTAATTGCCAACCAGCCATATAGGCGGTATGCTTGATTAGTCAGGTTTAAATCAGTTTAAAATGAATTACCAACCGATCAATATGGCGGTATCCTTTTTAAGTCAAATTTTAAATAGTGAATATTTTATTTTTAAGGGAGATTAATCTAAATAGCAATAGTAAAATAATTACCTTTCACCCTAGCAGAGGGAAGTTACCTCCTCATGGTTGAATAGTAAACACTGTAAAATAAAGAAAGGAAATTACAATTATTACAAAAAGTAATTAAAATTTAATTACAAAACTTAAATTAAAAGAAACTAGAGAGAGAAACTCCATATTTACAACAAAGAAATGAGAGAGAATGGTACAATTGAAACTGAAATCTTGACCTCAATTTATAGACATCGGTAAGCCACTAGCGTCGCGACTCGCGAACAGTTGATTTGGCCCACACGTTTTGACTTTGACTGTTGACGCGGATTTCGTCGGCCCAATAAGAATTCGACACGTGGCACGCGGTAGATTCGGTTCAATAAGAAGATGACATGTGGTAGAATATGATTCACCGATGATTCGGTCAAATAAGAAGATGACATGTGTCACGAGGAGTGTCGGCACCATAGGCTTGTGACACGTGTCCCGGCGCATGTTAGCGGATGCTCTGTGATGGTGACACGTGGCACGGCGCACGTTAGCAAAGTCAAACTTTTCAAATTCTGACCCGTTGACCTGGCGCACGTTAGCAGCTCTGGTGCATGTTAGGCGTCGCGACGTGCCCAAATTATCCAAATGCCCTTTCTCAAATTTTCACTGTTTTGGTCCAAATCACCTCCAGAATGTCCTGAAACTTTATTTATCTACAAAATAACACAAAACACATCAAAATATTCACAAAACTTAAGACAATATACAAAATATTAGGTTAAATGAGTGGGAAATAGTGATAGATTTACCACTCATCAGTTCACAAAGCGGAGAGACTATCATGATGATATGATCCGCCCTTAAGTGGGGTAGCCAATCTCATAGGCTACTAGTGGAGATCAGTCCGCTTGGTTTATCACATGGATGCATGAGTTGCTCGTGTCCATCGAACTGACCACCGAAAGTTTTCATTTAGAGTGTTTATCCCATGTGTCTGTGAGAACTTTCATGTATCGATTATATGACTAGTCCTTAGACTTGAGGTCTTTACAATAATATATGACTAGTCCTTATAATTAATCGATAAAATAATATATTCGATATATTATAAGAAATTGGATTTCGACGCGGAATTAAAATTAGATTTTAATTCGGGGGAACGAATTAATTTAGAATTAATTCGTTAGCGACGTGAATAGTGAATTCGCTAGGCGTAATCATTTAATTACGACGCGACGGAAAATTCGTTAATTTGGAATTAACGAATCCGAGCCCGAGAGTGATTGCGAGCGCATTTGTATTTCGAATTCGAGCGCGGCACGCAAGTCACATCAAGCGTCAAATCGCTAGTCGCATCAATCGTCAAGTCACTTGTCACTTTGAGTGATGTGACATGACATGTTGTCACTTTATTAAAGTGGATGGATTTGATGTGAATAGTTGATTTGAATTGGTGAAAAGCTTTTAAAAGCTTGAAATGAAATATAACATTATTTTATTTCTTGCTTTTTGACTTTTGTATGAAAAGTAGAGATGGCAAAAATACCCGGACCCGGCCCGGGTCCGCATGGACCCGGACGATCCGGGTCCGGGTAGACCCGGGTCCGGAATCAAAAAATCCGGACCCGGGTCTTTAATATTAAGACCCGGGTGATCCCGGGTCCGGACCCGGGATCGCCGGTCCGGACCCGGGTAGACCCGGGTCCGGAAAAATTAAAAAAAAATAAATTAAAAAATTAAAAATAAATTAGATTTTAATAAAAAATATAAATATATATGGGCATATATATATAAAAATAATAGAATTTAATAAAAAATTAAAAGAATTGAAATAAAACTAATAAAATACAAATATGAATATAAAATAATACAATAAAAATTTTAAAAAAATTTAAAAAAAATTAAAAAAAAAAAAGAATCCGGGTAAACGGGTCCGGACCGGGTCTACCCGGATCCGGACCGGGTAGACCCGGGTCCGGACCCGGGAATATTTACCCGGTCCGGAACCGGACCCGGGGAAGTGAATTCTCTTCCGGATCCGGACCCGGGTTCGGCCGGACCCGGGTCCGGATCCGGAAATTGCCATCCCTAATGAAAAGTGATATATGTTTTATTTATTATTTACTTGGTAAATATATAAAGCAAAATGTAAAAAGCTTTTCTCTCTCTCTCTTGGAATCATTTACGGTTTTCACTCTTTGGAGCCAAAAACCCTTCATTTTCTCTCTTCTCCCTCTCACGGCTCACTGCCGATTTCTTCTCAAAATTTTTGGTAAGACCGAATTTGTGAGAAGCAAAGAAGATGAAGAAGTGCTACCACACACCTTGGGTTATACTATGGTGATAGGGAAACGAATTTGTGAGCTTGGAATTAATTTTTGAAGCTTGAAGCTTGGAGCTTCCATGGAGGTCTTCAATGGCCGAATCTTCAAGGAACAAGGAGGACCAAAACGAGCAGCCCCCTGTCAAATATAGCTACTGCCGAGCTTCGTGGAGGAGGCCAAAACATTTTTGTTCTTCTTTGCATCAAAACCGAATTCAATGTGAGTATATTCCGCACCTCCTTTGTTGTGTATTCATGCGTTTTCTTGCTTGATTTGTTGATCTTGGGACATATATTAGACTTCAACAATGGTATCTTGAGCTATTATCAAGCATGAAAAAGTTAGGGTTAAAATTGGGTAAACTCGATTTAGGCATGTTTTGGTTGAATTGTTTGATGAAGTATGCTTGAATGAGGTTGAATTGAAGTTGTGTATGATCAATTTCATGAAATTGGATTGGATTCAATTTTCCCTAAATTTTGGGCATGACAAATTGGGTAAAATCAATTGAAGCATGATTTGATTAAATTGATTGATTAAGTATGCTTAAATGTTGTTGAATTAATGATTGATTGGATCAATTTGAAGAAATTATGTTTGGAACAAATTCCCCAATTTTTTTTATTTGGCATAAAGTGACAAATTTGGGTAAACTTGATTTTGAGCTTATTTTGTGAAATTGGATGAATGAGAATGCTTAAAGTATGTTTAATTTAAGATTGATTGGATCAATTTGTTGAAATTGTGTTTGGAACAAATTTCCCCAACTTTTTATGTTGGCATAAAGTGACAAATTTGGGTAACTTGATTTTGAGCATATTTTGTGAAATTGGATGAATGAGAATGCTTAAAGTATGTTTAATTTAAGATTGATTGGATCAATTTGTTGAAATTGTGTTTGGAACAAATTTCCCCAATTTTTTATGTTGGCATAAAGTGACAAATTTGGGTCAACTTGATTTTGAGCATATTTTGTGAAATTGGATGAATGAGAATGCGTAAAGTATGTTTAATTTAAGATTGATTGGATCAATTTGTTGAAATTGTGTTTGGAACAAATTTCCCCAATTTTTTATGTTGGCATAAAGTGACAAATTTGGGTCAACTTGATTTTGAGCATATTTTGTGAAATTGGATGAATGAGAATGCTTAAAGTATGTTTAATTTAAGATTGATTGGATCAATTTGATGAAATTGTGTTTGGAACAAATTTTCCCAAATTGCTTATGTTGGCCGAAATTAAAGAACCCTAAATTTCTTGGTGATTTTGTTTGTTTGATCATTGGATGACTTAAAACAATTGGGTAATGTTGTTTTGAAGTTCAATTGAATTGAATTTTGATTTGGAACAATTTTCCCTTTATAAAGTGGGTTGGCCGAATTCAATTGGACATGAAATTCATTGTGATTTTGTTGTTTGATTCATTGGATGAGTTGAATTGATTTGGTAAATTATGATTGTGGACTCAATTGGATTGAAACCGAATCGAATTGAAAAACCCCTAATTGCCGAGACTTGAAAGCATGTAAATTGGGTTTGATTTAATAAATTATGTTGGACACTATTTAATTTAAAGTGCATGATTAATTAGGCTAATTGATGTTTTAGAAATATTAATTGGATAATTAATTGTGTATTACACTTAGGTTAATTAATTGTGAATTTGGAATTTTGTAAGTAATTAATTTGGGCTTGTTAGGTTGTAATTGGGCTTTTGGGGTTTGTTGTAACAAAGTTGGGTTTAGGCAAAATTGGTTGGATCCAATTAGGCCCAAAACTGAATCCAAAAGGTCCAATTATGACTTAATGAACCTCAATTATTTAATTGGGCCTAATGGGCCAAAATTAATTTAAAGGCTTATGGGATAACTCCCGGATTGGATTTTGGTTGTTCGGTTGACCCGAGTTGACCAAAAGTCCACGCCTTATAGAAATTAATTAAAAGCCCATTGGACTTTAATTAAATAAACATTAGATGTTAATCGGGCTTTGAGACCCGTTGCGATTAAATTTGGAATTTAAGTCGTAAAGGTTCGTTAATAAAAGTGTAATATTTAATTTGGAATTAAATAGTGAATTAGAATTAAATGCGTATTAAATTGGATTTAATTATGTAGTTTAATTTAATTCAAGAATTCGTACTTTAAGTACTTATTCGCAAAACGAGTTTGACTCGAGCAAAAAATCAAATCGTTGTTTGTGAACATTGGATGATCACTAATTATCAGATTAATTAATTGGATTTGATTGATTGATAACATGATTGTATGAATACATGGTTGTGATGTTTGAATAATGTATATCGGATGGATATTAGCCGGGTGGGGCGATTTTGGAAATTGTAATAAATTTGATTTATTAATTGGACCTGCTTGTCCAGCCTTATCTCCTATTCTTTGTATTCTCTTCTCACCTATTCCCCTCTATGTATATGAGGTTTCTTTAGAAGTGTAGTGTAACGGGTAGAAGTAAGTACATCTGCTAGTTTTGGAGAGAGAAAATGAAAGATTTGATCTAGGATCAATGTAAAGTATCCATCCGCATATCATTATTATTTTATTTCATATGCGCTTTATTATGTGTTTAGAATGCATGTTTAAGGGTGTATGATGATGAGATCTTAACAAAGATAATAAATTGGTAGCCAATTGCACGCGAAAAACCCTCGTTCAATATCAAGTGTTTTTCCTTCCATTGAGTGATTCTTACTGAGATCGGAGATTGGCATTGGGTTGTTGGCCAAAGTCAAGCCCTTTGTCCGTCGAAGATGTGTTGAATCACGAGAGCTTTGTTCCATATCGGTGTCTTGTCCAAGTTGTGGTTTGTTGGCCAAAGTCAAGACCACTTCTTGTCCATCGACATTGATTACGAAGCTTTCCATGGTCAATGGGTCACACTTGACTGGGATCACTAAGTTTGTTGTGCCAAAGCCAAGGCTTAGTTGATTCAGAGGAAAAGGTTAGGTAATACATTGGATATATTGGCATATATAAGATATATGTTTAGGATTTGGATATCCGCCTACTGGATCTAGGAATTGGATGAGATCCAATTGATCTTCGAGATCTACCTAGTTAATTATCATACAATTTGTTGGCCAAAGTCAAGATTGTGTGATATTTAACGGGATCCTAGCCCACTAGGAAACACGGTTTCCCGAGTACTAGACAGAGGGTTAGAGGCTCGCCGAAATATAGTGGGAGGCAAGAATTGAATTTGCAATACTCGTTCAATTACTTTCCATACGCGCTCATTCAAATTATTTCGTCGTTAGATTAAATGTTAGTTGGACAAATATTTAAATTGTTGTTTTAATAAACAGTTGGACTGTATTATATTTGATTATATATAATTGGATTATATTAATCAATATATTTGAATTAATTAATTTCAGTTTACAGTTGATTTTATAGTTGGACTATAGTAATCATGTAATTGAGGTTAATTAATTAAATTATATTTGATTATATAGTTGGACTATTATAATCATTATAATAAATAGTACCACAAATCGTTGATTAAATAGTTGGACTATTAGAATCAAGATATAATTGAAAGATTGACATTTAAAACATAATCCTGGGGAAAATGTGTTTAAATGGTTTTAATTTTCAAATTGGGAATAAAATTTCAGGATGGTCCTGGAAAAATAATAACTTATTTTATTTGATAAAATAACGTATTATGTCTTAGCCTGGAGTTAAGCAAATAGTAGAGCATAATCTTTGGAAGATCATGTAATGATAACTTAAGTGCTTAATCCATTATGTTTGTCATAATTATGTTCACAGCAAGTATTAAAATTGGATTTTAGATACTTAGTGTGGTACATAAAATATATATATTGATGTTCAGAATCTATTTTGAACAGGATACTGACTTCAATTGAGATTTATCTGTGAAATGAAAACGGGACGAAAGTCTCTGTTTTAACCGTAGATATTTGAATTTAGGAACTACCTTCGGGTTAGTACTTAAATTTAGAAACTGTTATAATGTAGCTAGTTTGACTTGAAACATTATCTCTATATCGCGTATAACCCGCTGCGGGTGTACCCTTTATATTCTAAAACACTAAATGTTTTCATTATATAAAGATGATATGAGATAAACACATTAGATGTGAATAAAGGATTTATATTTTGAATATAAATAATATCTCAAATATATAACATGACAAATAAATAGCTCAAACTGATTTGTCAGTTAAGAAACTTAATTGTGGCATAGTTGTCAGGGACACTGATAAACAAGAATCGTATATCCGCACTTTTGAAGAGCGGATACCAGACTGATTTGATTCCATTCAAATAAAGTCTACGAATCTAGTCTATTGGGCAAAGTGCCTAAAACACTATTTACTTGGTAAAAGTGTAAATGCCACCGATCTGTTAGCCCTACTTCATAGAGAAGCAAAGTGGGCCATGTCTAGCTAGGCTAATATGGATTGAATATTTCGTGACCTGTACGGATGTGGCATCGCGTATGGTTATGTGTTTCTTTTGAAACACAAATCGGAAACTTTTAGAGTTTCGACACGAAATAGACAAATAGATCGGCTAAGTGTTAAACCCGTCATGGTAAGACTGTAATGGAAAAATACTTAAGCAATAAATTTCTTTTAATATATGAAAGAGTATAGTATTCTTTCAAAATAAGACTCCTCCCGGAATACGTCAGTTTGACGTGTGTCCGAACGGATTAACCGAATTTTATTAGACATAATAAGGTTAATCACGAGTCGCTCTGAGCTGCCATTACCTTCAACGGATAAGCTTTAAACAGTGCAAAGAACTTATTTTGAATAAGGTTCCATAATAATCTGTTTGACAGATATGATATTAGATATGAACGGGAAAGAAACCGGGTTTCTCATTCCTGATAATTTGGGGTATGCTAGGCATATGTTTGGATGATACCAAACTAAAAACCCAAATATGATAAGTGCCAAATGTAGGTTATCCTAGGGATACCATAAGTATTGTACTTATACATCTCACAAGAGAACAATTAGATTGTTACTCACCATACGGTTTTCCTGAAAGGAATACCGATATGCAGTGGTAAGTGGGAGGATATATAACTCGATGGAAATCGAGTAAATATTGTTCAAGGCACTGAATCTTAATGGAACATGAATAGTTCATCCAGGATGAGGACTATTACCATTAATCTTCGAATACACAAGAACCGCGTAGGTGGGATAGAGTTAGAAAACAACCTGGGGTATGGGTTTCTGATCGGCACCTCATAAAGATGTCTATCTTATTGAGGAATACTAACTGGACTATGTATGAGGAAAGATACAAGGTATCAACTCCCTAATTATGACAAAGTGTCATGTAACCGAAATGGATTCCATGTATATCAACCAGTTTGGATACTAGTTGATGTACCACAAGGCATTGTGCCTATTGGTACTATATGTCTTCTAGGAAGACATACATGGATGACAACATACCAACGTATAAAGCTAGGCTTAACGGAAAGGTATCGTTATCAACATTGTGTTGATTACGATTCAACCTTTTACCTGTTGCCACGGTAAATCCATTTGGATAATGCAGGTTATTCGATCCATGATTGGATTGAAGCAAGCATTAGGTTCTTGGAACTGACGTTTTGATATAATCATAATGTTTTATGATTTTGACTCAAAACGAAATAATTCTTGCGTATATAAGGAGGTTAGTGGGGAGCACTGATAAGAAATTCCCATAAAACAATCGGTGAAAGCTTGGCTTCATAAGAAATTCTCCGTGGAATTCTGGGGAGTAACAACCTTTATTCAAGGAATAAAGATCTACAGGGATAGATTTGGAGTTGTTTTCACTCTCTGGAAATTGTACATTTAAATGTACTTGTATTGGTGTCTCATACGCTTTGAGCATATGGAGTCACAACGGGACAATCCAAGTGATAGTCATGGATTGAAGTAAAGACATCTATTAGTATCTTAGAAAACTAAAGATGTTGTCTTAAACTATGGAGATGGAGAACTTGAAGTGACTAGGATCACTGCTGCAAGTTTCCAAACCGATAAAGACGACTAAAGTCGCAAACGGTACTATACAGTTTGAATAACGGTACAGTGAGCTGGAAATCTTCCAAGCAAGATATTGTTACCTAATAAACAACAAATTCGGTTGTTGTTGCAGCTGAAGCAGCAATAGAAGTCATTTGGGTCGATACAAATCTAATTAGATTAGATATAGTTCTGTTAGCAGCTGAGCTAGGCTTCAGCACAAGCTAAAGAATTAATGGTCTCATCAACGATCAAGAGACATACTTAGATACTCATCTGATTCATTCGGATCATATATCGTGGCGATGTGATGATCGAATAAATCGCATCAAGATGATAATCATGCAAAATCCGCTGACGAATGCATTTCTCAGCAGTGTGAGCCAACCGTACATAGTTCTGGGTGTAAGACACTTGAGTGACTGGCTATGTTGCCAAGTGGGAGATTGTTGGAAAAAAATGACCCATAGCGTCACTATTTGCACATATCATTGTGTTGTTGCAGCAAATTAACTATGTGACAAAGGAGATTGTACTCTCATCATTTGTGATTAGATCACCTTAGATGTATAAATGAAGAGAGGTCATATGATTAGTTCCTGGATTGAGAATGATATGAGACAGTATCAGTCCTCAAAGGTTTAATCATTAAATATCCCTAACCGGAGTATTATCGAGACTGGACATCGATAATGTGGAATAGGCTAGTATTGCACTTGTGCACGTCGTGAGGGCACAACGGCATAGTTCTCATATATTTAAGTATTGGATACTTATGCAAGTGCGATAGGAGGTTGTGTTTCACCGATGGTACGGGAAACAGCTTCGCTCTGGATAGACCCCTCGGAATCCCATTGGTATTATGACTATGTGTCTATGGGAGGCCGAAATCAAGGTAGGTGTGTATAGTCTTAACCTGAGACTTGCATCGCTAATAATTGCGATAATCGGTAGACTTTGGTCTTGGTGGTACAAGGCTTTAACCGGCTCTGCGTACACCGCTTCTGGGTTTATCAGAGAGTCGTAGTGTATTGGGTTTGATGTCGAGACGGAAGTATCACTTCAGTTATAGTGGAGATGATGTCACGCAGGATACGGTATTAGTGCTCTTAAGTGCTGGCCGGCCATCTGGATATTATGACAAGGTCATGTATATCCGATTATAGAGACTAGTTACCAGACATCCGACATGTGCTTCGGACGGGGCAGACACTTATCCAGCCCCAGCCCTAGCACGTGACTATCCGATACTGGGCTGATATACACAATACTACGGTATACTACGCTTGATACAGATCTATATTCCTGTAAGAATATTTCTGGAGAATTGGGTAGGCATGGCGCTTTGCTAGAAGCCAACCTTGTCTTGTAAATCGGTATAAACGTAGTACGAGGTGCTTACGTGTTCGGATAATCCGACGACCGTATTTACTGCCAACATATCCGGAGATCTCATGGGTCGCTTCCTGAAGATTCACCGATGATGTATAACTCGCACTTTAATTAATCTAGGATTAATTAGAAGAGAGAGAAAATTAATCTGGGATTAATTGCGGAGATATTTTATGGGATAAAATATTAATTAAAGAGAGAAACGATTAATTTGGAATTAATCGATTAAAATAATATATTCGATATATTATAAGAAATTGGATTTCGACGCGGAATTAAAATTAGATTTTAATTGGGGAAACGAATTAATTTAGAATTAATTCGTTAGCGACGTGAATAGTGAATTCGCTAGGCGTAATCATTTAATTACGACGCGACGGAAAATTCGTTAATTTGGAATTAACGATCCGAGCCCGAGAGTGATTGCGAGCGCATTCGTATTTCGAATTCGAGCGCGGCACGCAAGTCACATCAAGCGTCAAATCGCTAGTCGCATCAATCGTCAAGTCACTTGTCACTTTGAGTGATGTGACATGACATGTTGTCACTTTATTAAAGTGGATGGATTTGATGTGAATAGTGATTGAATTGGTGAAAAGCTTTTAAAAGCTTGAAATGAATATAACATTATTTTATTCTTGCTTTTTGACTTTTGTATGAAAAGTGATATATGTTTTATTTATTATTTACTTGGTAAATATATAAAGCAAAATGTAAAAAGCTTTTCTCTCTCTCTCTTGGAATCATTTACGGTTTTCACTCTTTGGAGCCAAAAAACCTTCATTTTCTCTCTTCTCCCTTTCACGGCTCACTGCCGATTTCTTCTCAAAATTTGTGGTAAGACCGAATTTGTGAGAAGCAAAGAAGATGAAGAAGTGCTAGCACACACCTTGGGTTATACTATGGTGATAGGGAAACGAATTTGTGAGCTTGGAATTAATTTTTGAAGCTTGAAGCTTGGAGCTTCCATGGAGGTCTTCAAGGCCGAATCTTCAAGGAACAGATGGACCAAAACCGAGCAGCCCCCTGTCAAATATAGCTACTGCCGAGCTTCAAGGAGGAGGCCAAAACATTTTTGTTCTTCTTTTCATCAAAACCGAATTCAATTTGAGTATATTCCGCACCTCCTTTGTTGTGTATTCATGCGTTTTCTTGCTTGATTTGTTGATCTTGGGACATATATTAGACCTCAACAGATAAGTGTGATCAGTGCTTGAGACTGTGGCCATATCAGATTAATCATGTGAGATCTTGGGTTAGCACGATTCATGACACTATCAACATCATACCTTTGACCATATGGGTAGACAATTTCCGTACCCTAGGTCAATAGTTGGGGATACAGTGAGGCGAGTGACTGTATCATATGTAAATCGAATACATAATATATATATATATATATATATATATATATCTTTCCTTCTCTTTTGGGGGCCTTGGCATGTTGCTAGATGTCAACCTTGGTCATTGAAATCGAACGACCATCTGATCGGAGGATAATTTATGTTCGATTAAATTATCATGATTCATTTCATGTCCAACTTGAGGGGAACCCAAAAGGTCACACACAACAAAGTCGAAATCAATGGTTAACAGTGCACAGTACAAATAAAACAGCATATAAGATTGCTGTAGGAATTTTTCATAAATGGTTCAATGTGTTTAATTATTGAACATATCATTTATGAAGTTCCATAGTGGCTTAGGGATTGGTGAATGACGGTAGGGCACTTTGGGAATTGGAATAAAAAAATTTATTATCCACGTGAAAAGTAACGTCAATAGAAAAAAAAATTATTTGTTTTGAATTCCAATTCGGCCCAAACTCTTATTAGGGTCTTATAATCTCATTAAACCACTAAATTAAGATCCAATGGCTAAGATTAAATTAGCTTTTTTCCCACATCGGATTCTTAATTAATTTTGTTGTCTTTGGAGCACTATATAAACCCAAAGAATTCTTCACAAATTTGCTTCACCAAAACCTTTCATATCTTGGGTTTATATAACTGAGCAACTCTAAAGTTTAAGAGTAAGCAACTGATTTTGAGGATCCTTAAGTCTAATTGACTAGAGAAACCTCGAGTTAAAAGTTTTGAGGTATTTACATAGGCTAGCACCAAGGGCAAAATACCCGTGCACTCAAGGTGTAGTCTTGCCGTTGAGTTTTGGCTTTGGTGTGTGCATCTTTGGAGGCCACACACTTGGGTGGCTCTTTGGAACGTGGAAGAGCTTGCTGAATTCGAGAAAAGCTTGTAGATTGGAGGGAGGTTTGGAGGAGTCTACGGTTCAAGTAAGTATTTTCCATTCTTTATTTTATTTAGAGTTCTTATGATAGTTAGAATGTTTAGGTTTATGTTCTTTGCATGTTTTATGAGTTTTATGCGTAGAATATATAGTAACATGCATAGGCTTGTAGAATAATCAAAACAAATGGTCTTGAGCAAAAGGGAAAGCGGCATAATAATTTTGTTTTTCCGCTGCACACTCGTTGCCGCTTCCCAACACAATTAACATCCAATGTCAAATTAATTAAAGTCCAATGGGCTTTTAATTAATTTGTAAGGCATGGACTTTGGCAACCAAAGCCCCATAAGGAATCAACATTTGCCATAAAATTAATTTTGGCCCATTAGGCCCAATTAATTATTTAAATGCCCATTTATTATATTTGGACTTAACATAATGGTTTTAGGCCCTCCAATCCAATTTTCCTAAACCAACTTGGCCCAACCAACCCCATTAGGCCCAAATATAACAACATTAGCCCAATTCCAAATTAAAGACTAATTTATTAAATTATAATATTCCAAATATCATAATTTTTTAATTAAAGTGTATAGCCATAATTAATTAGTTAAATTAACATTTCCAAAATACCAATTTATATAATTAATCATGCTTTATCATTTTCAATTCATGTCCAACATAATTGAAGTAAAATCAACTTCCAACATGCTTCCAATACTCACGGAATTCATGCATTTTTTTTTTCCAAATTTGATTTTCAATCCAATTAAATCAAAAATCAATATACTCATGCATTTAAACACAATCCAATGGTCTAAAAATCAAAAATCACCATGAGCTACAAGGGTTCAATACATTCGGCCATCATAAGATAATTAGGGAAAAATTATCTAATCAATTTTTCTCACAATTAATCATGCATAACTCTATGTTATCATAATCTAGACATAACCAATCACTCAATTTTATGAAATCATGCTCCAATCAAAAATACCCAAATTCAAGTTTATAAACCCTTATCCATTTCATGTTCAATTTGGCTCATGATACCATTGTTGGGTTCTCCTAGAACAAACCAAGGATCGATTAAGCATAAAAATATGTGAATAAACAAAGTGAGATTGCGGAAAAATACTCACAATGATCGGCAAAGGTGGATGTGTAGATAACAAAAATTTTACCTCCTTGAGAAGTGCTCCAAGCCCTACTTTGTATGAATGATGTGCTCCAAGCTTTGATCTTTGAATTCCAAACTCAAGGGATAGTTTCTCTATCACCTTTGTAGACTATTTAATGTGCTAGCAATCAAATATTTTGCAATAAAATCTCTTTGTTCTTGAGAGCCTTTTTCGGCAATGGGCAAGGGAGAGGGAGATTGAGAGTTCAGTCTTAGTAAGAAAAAAATATTGAGTTTTGTGTTACTTCTATTTGATTTTCAAAATCAAAAATGGCATATATCAAATCTTCAAGAGTTAGTAAATATCTTACACAAATCAAAATAAAATAAAGATAGTGTAAGAAACAAGCTAACAACAACTAACAACTTCCATCAACCTAAAGTGATAAAGTTGACTAGTGATGTGACTAGGTGGGCCCACTTTAAATTCAAAAACCGAGTGGGCCCGCTTAAAACACTTCGGGCTCGGGTTCGTTAATTCCGAATTAACGAATTTTCTGTTGCGACTTAATTAAATCAAATTTAATAAATAATAATGCCTCGCAAAATTATTACGAAAGTCGCTCGTGAATTAATTCTAAATTAATTAGTTCGCCGAATTAAAATCCAATTTTAATTACGCTATGAATCTAATTTCATTTAATATATCAAATATATTATTTAATCGATTAATTCCAAATTAATCGCTCTCTCTCTACTATTTGAATTTTATCCCAGATAAATTCTTTCTTTAATTAATCCTAGATTAATTTTCTCTCTCTCATAATTAATCCCAGATTAATTCTGTTCGAGTCAAACGTCATCGGTGAATCTTCGGGAAGCGACCCATGAGATGCCTGGATATGTTGGCAGTAAATCTGATCGTCGGACTATCTGAATACGTGCATATCTGGTACCACGTTCTTACCGATTTACAAGACATGGTTGGCTTATAGCAAAGCACTATTCCTTCCTAATTCTCCAGAAATATTCTTTAAGGAATATATAATCTTTGTCAGGCGTAGCATACGAAGTATTGTGTATTGCAATCCAGTATCATATTTCACATGCTAGGCCTGGGGCTGGAGTTGTGTCTGCCCCGTACGAAGCATATATCGAATCACTAGCAACTAGTCTCTTTAATCGGATAATCATGACCTTGTCATATTATCCCGATAGCTGTAACATAATATAGTACCAGTTCAGTATCCCTATGTGAAGGAATCTTATTCAAAAGATGAGCGGCAGTTAAAAGAGCATAACCCCATAAGTAACAGGGCAAATCTGTAAAACTCAACATAGATCGGACCATATCCAATAATGTCTAATTTCTCCACTCGGACACTATATTGTATTGTGGAGTACCCGGAGGAGTATATTATGCGAGAATCTTATTCTCATTTAAATAATCAGTGAATTCACCACTCATATATTCATGGCCTAGATCCGATCGAAGACATTTAATATATTGACCAGTTTATTTTTCTACTTCATTTCAGAATTCTTTGGACTTTTCAAAGGTTTTCGATTTATGTTTCATCAGATAAATATAACCATACTGTGACACATCATCAGTAAAAGTAATAAAGTATGAAAAACCACAGTATGTAGTCTGACTCATGGGACCACATACATCAGAATGTACGAGTTCCAATAAGTCAATGGCTTGATGTCCTACAAAAGAAAATAGGGCTTTGGTCATTTTACCCCGAATGCAAGATTCACAAATTAGATAAGATTCAATGGTGAGATCCTGCATCAAACCATTCCTAACCAACTGGGTTAAGCGTTTCACGCCTATATGAGCTAATCTCATATGCCAAAGTTCATTATTATCTATTTCAGATAGTTTACGTTTAATAATTCCAGTATTCAAGATATCTCGCGAAGTATACAAAATATAATGACCACATTCAGTTGGACAAACAAGGATCTGAATATTATTTCTATCACATAAATACAAGGAACAATTCTTTACATGATATCCCTTTGTATCTAATACCAAATGTGATATAATATTAGCTATGCATCCCAGTACAATTTAGCAGTCATTCAACAAAAGTCTCCGACTTGGTAAGGGAATCTCGCATAATCTCATTGCAACCACATCCAGAGAGTCACCACTCCCAAATCGTAACTGCATCTCCTATATTTAAAGTGTCTACTTTCCTTTAGCACCCGCAGTTGGGTTCTCCTAGAACATGCCAAGGATCTATTAAGCATAAACAAGTGTGAATAATCGAAGTAAGATTGCGGAAAAATACTTACAACGATTGGTTATGGCGGATGTGGAGATAACAAAAATTTCTAACCTTTGTGTAGTGCTCCAAGCCCTCATTTGTTTGTATGTTGAGCTCCAAGCTTGATCTTAGAATTCCAAACTCAATGGGATAGTTTCCCTATCACCTTTGTAGACTCATTTATGTGCTAGTAATGGAAGAAATTGCAACAAAATCTTCCCTAAGTCAAGAAGAAACTCTCGACAATTGAAGATGAGAGGAGAGGGAAGTGTGATTCACGATTTTTGTGAGGAAAAAGAGAGTGTGAGTGATGTGTTTGATTTTCAAAATCAAAAGTAAAGTAATACCAAACTTCAAAAGTTAGTATAAGTGAATCACACATCAAAATAAAATAATGGAAATGTGTTTTACAAGTTAAAACCAACTAACAACTTCCATCACCAAAAAGTGATGAGATTGACTAGTGATGTGACTTGATGTGGGCCCTACTTAATTCAAAACCCGAGTGGGCCCGCAAAACACATATTAGGTTTGGGTTTGTTAATTCCGAATTAACGAATTTTCCATTGCGACGTAATTAAATCAAATTTAATTAAATAATAATGCCACCCAAAATTATTATGAATGTCGCTCACGAATTAATTCTAAATTAATTCGTTCGCCCGAATTAAAATCCAAATTTAATTCCTCTTTGAAATCTAATTTCATTTAATATGTCGAATATATTATTTAATCTATTAATTCCAAATTAATCGTTCTCTCTCTACTATTTGAATTTTATCCCAGATAAATTTTTTCCGTAATTAATACTAGATTAATTTTCTCTCTCTCATAATTAATCCCAGATTAATTCTGTTCGAGTCAAACGTCATCGGTGAATCTTCGGGAATCGACCCATGAGATTCATGGATATGTTAGTAGTAATCCGGTCGTCGGACTATCCAAATACGTGTGTCCGGTACCATGTTCTTACCGATTTACAAGACATGGTTGGCTTCTAGAAAAGCACCGTGCCTTCCCAGTTCTCCAGAAATATTCTTTAAGGAATATATAATCTTTGTCAGGCGTAGTATATGAAGTATTGTGTATTGCGATCCAGTATCAGATGTCACATGCTAGGCATAGGGTTGGAGTTGTGTTTGTCTCGTACGACGCATATATCGGATCACTAGCAACTAGTCTATTTAATCGGATAATCATGACCTTGTCATATTATCCTAATAGTTAAAACAATTTAGAGTATCAGTTTTGTATCCCTGTGTGATCATCGTATCCATATGACTGAAGCGATACTTCCATCTTGACACCACATCTAATACACTACGATTCTCAATAAACCCAGAAGAGGCGTACACAGAATCTGTTAAAGTCCCGGACGACCAAAACCAAACCATATTGATTGTTTCAAGTATTAGCGATGCAAGTCTCAGGTTAAGACCAAATACACCTAACCTGATTCGGATTCCCATAGACACATAGTCATACTCCCAATGGGATTCCGAGGGGTCTATCCAGAGCGAAGCTGTTTCCGTAACATCGGTAAACAGAACCTCTTATTACACTTGCATGAGTATCCAATACCCAAATATATGATAACTATGTCGTTACGTTTTCATAACATGCACAAGTGCAATATTAGTCTATTATATATTATTGATGTCCAGTCTCGATAATACTATGACTAGGGATATTAAATGATTAAACCGTTCGTGGATTGATACTGTCTCATATCTTATTAATCCGGAACTATTCATAAGGACTTTTATCATTTATATATTCAAGTAATCTAATTACAAAATGATAAAATAGCAATTTCCATTGTCACATAGTTAATTTGTACAAAACCCACAATGTCTTTTACAAATAGTGATGTTATGGGTCACAATTATTCAACATCTGCATCGAATTGTAAATGTTAATAGGACAACTAGATGTAACAGCTTCACAAGCTAATGAGATATCAATAACAAGAAAAATAAAAGTATCTGATGTCGATGCTCTTTCCTTCTAGATCTGGGAAAGGTAGTCAGGACAATTCCTCTTCCAGTGCCCAATCTTACTGCAGTGATGGCACATGTCTTCAGATGCTCTCTTAGGATTCGCTATCTTAGCCTGCGGAGGAACATCGAAACCCTTATTTGTTTCCCTTCATCTTCTTCCCCTTTGAATTGGAGTGGGAAGAAGCGAAAAATAAACTGGGTTTTGGAAGGCGAGTCAGCACTCCCTTCCTCAAATCCTCTTCTGATGTGAGAAGCATCATATGTAACTCATGGTAAGAATAGTGAATCATGTTAATGTTGAATACATTACAAACTAGCGATACGACGCCGGGAGTGAACCAATAATGACGCTACGTCCCAGAGTATCATTGAGAGGGAAATCACTGCGCCTCAATTGATCAATCAGATCGATCAAATGAAGCACATGTATGCTCACAACCTGTCACTCATATTGTTTTGAATGGAACAGTTCCATCGCAGCTCTATGAACCAGGACATGTTCTTGATTCATGACTGATTCTCGGAGTTGTGTCATCATGCTATATGCATCAGGCATCTCAAAATATTGCCTCTTGAGTTCCAAAGCCAGTGAACTGAGTAAGTATGATTTAACTCTTAAATCATCATCTTTCCATCTCCGGAAAGTCTCAAGTTCCTCCGGTGCCGCATCATTAGATACAACAAGGGGCAAAGGACCCTATAATATATATTCGATTTTCTCAAATCCGAGGACAATCCACAAATCCATATCCCACTCAGCGAAGTTCTCAGTGCCTTTGAGCTTATTCGTATGAAACATAGGAGAAAATAGGTTGTTTGTGTTGGATAATTATGACCCATAGCGTCACTATTTGTACAGATCATGGTGTTGTTGTACAAATTAACTATGTGACAAAGGAAATTGCCCTCTTATCATTTGTAATTAGATTACCAAGATGTATAAATGATAGGAGGTCCTTATGATTAGTTCCTGGATTGAGATGATATGAGATAGTATCAATCCACGAAGGCTTAATCATTAAATATTCCTAGTCAGAGTATTATCGAGATTGGACATCGATAATGTAGAAAAGACTAGTATTACACTTGTGCGCGTTGTGAGGGCATAACGACATAGTTCTCATATATTTGGGTATAGGATACTCATGCAAGCGTAGTAGGAGGTTGTGTTTTACCGATGGTACGGAAAACAGCTTCGCTCTGGATAGACCCCTCGGAATTCCATTGGTAGTATGACTATGTGTCTATGGAAGTCCGAAATCAGTGTAGGTGTTGGCGAATTCTACAGTCCCGAGGATCGATTATCAAGCATAAAAAAACATGTGAATAAATGAGGAAGTTGCGGAATACTTATATCGATCGGTTGAGCGATGCGACGAAGAACAAAATTCAAGCTTCTCTCCTCCAAGGCTCGGCAGTGACCAGTTTCTGTCCTCCAAGATTTCGGCCATCTCCAAGCTCCAAGCTTTTGGGTAGTGATTCCAAGCTCACGAGTTGGTTTCCCTATCACCTTCGCAAGACCCCGAATGTGTGCTAGCACTTGGTGATTTTTGCCACAAAAATCATCCTTGCACTCATCTTGGTTCACGGTGAAACCAGTGAGTTTGAGGAAGAAATCAGCCTCTTTGGGCGAGAGAGAGAGATGAGAGGAAAGAGAGAGTGTTTTGTTGATTATTAGATTTCTAAAATCCAAAAATACATATACCAAAATTTTGGTATGAGCCTTTCAAAAAAGGTCAACCAAATTTTGGAGCAAAAAGGCATTTAATGCCATCCACCAACTCACATCAATCACAAGTGACATGTTATCAATCACTTAAAGTGACTAGACATCACATCAATCAAAGTGACTAATGATTTGACGCTTGATGTGACTTTCGTGCCGTACTCGAATTCGAAATGCGAATGCACTCGCAAACACTCCTGGGCTCGGGTTCGCTAATTCAAAATTTACGAATTTTCCTTTGCGACGCAATTAAATAATTATGCCTCGCAAAATTACTATTCACATCGCTAACGAATTAATTCTAAATTAACTCGTTCGCCCGAATTAAAATCTAATTTTAATTCCACGTCGAAATCCAATTTCGTATAATATATCGAATATATTAATTTTTATCGATTAATTCCAAATTAATAGTTTTTCTCTCTTTAAATGATATTTTATCCCAAATAAAATATCTCTGTGATTAATCATATATTAATTTTCTCTCTCATCTAATTAATCCCAGATTAATAAAGTGCGAGTCATACGTCATCGGTGAATCTTCGGGAAGCGACCCATGAGATCCCCGTATATGTTGGCAGTAAATTCGGTCGTCAGACTATCCGAACACGTAAGTACCTAGTACTACGTTTTTACCGATATACAAGAAAAGGTTGGCTTCTAGCAAAGCGCCATGCCTACCCAATTCTCCATAAACATTCTTACAGGAATAAGCGATCTATATCAGGCGTAGTATACGTAGTATTGCTTATTTTGATCCAGTATCGGATGTCACGTGCTAGGCCTGGGACTGGAAATGTGTCTGCCCCGTAGGAAGCACATATCGGATCTCTGGTAACTAGCCTCTATAATCGGATAAACATGACTACAGTACATAAGAGAACCAGTTTCGTATCCTACGTCACCATCATCTCCACTATGACTGGAGTGATACTTCCGTCTTGACATCACACCAATACACTACGATTCTCAATCTACCCAGCAGAGGCGTACACAGAACCTGTTAAAACCTTGGACGACCTAAAACCAAAGTACATTGATTGTCGCAAGTATTAGCGGTGCAAGTCTCAGGTTAAGACCAATACACCTACCCTGATTTCGGACTTCCATAGACACATAGTCATACTACCAATGGAATTCCGAGGGGTCTATCCAGAGCGAAGCTGTTTTCTGTACCATCGGTAAACACACAACCTCCTACTACACTTGCATGAGAATCCTATACCCAAATATATGAGAACTATGCCGTTATGCCCTCACAATGTGCACAAGTGTAATACTAGTCTATTCTGCATTATCGATGTCCAATCTCGATAATACTACGACTAGGGATATTTAATGATTAAACCTTTGTGGATTGATACTGTCTCATATCATCTCAATCTAGGAACTAATCATATGGATCTCCTATCATTTATACATCTTGGTGATCTAATCACAAATGATAAGAGAGCAATTTCCTTTGTCACATAGTTATTTTTACCACAACACCATGATCTGTACAAATAGTGACGCTATGGGTCATAACTGTCCAACAATCTCCCACTTGGCCTATAGCCAGTCACTCGAGTGTCCTACACCTGAACTATGTACGGTTCACTCAAATTACTGAGAAAAGACTTTTGTCAGTGGATTTGCATGATTATCATCTGATGCGATTTATACGATCATCACATCGCCATGATGTATTATCCGAATGAATCAGATGAATAATCGAAGTATATATCTGGATTGTTGATGAGACCATTAATTCTTTAGCCTGCGCTGTAGCCTAGTTCAGCTGCTAACAGAACTGTTCTAATCCAATTAGATTATTATCAATCCATAAGTCTTTTATTGCTGCCTCAGCTGCAGCAATATTCCGCTTTTTTTGTTTATTTGGTAATAGTATCTTGCTTGGAAGATTTTCAGCTCACTGTTCCGTTATTCAAACTTTATAGTACCGTTGTTACGACTTACAGTCGTTTATGTCGGTCAGGAAACTTGCAGCAGTGAACCCAGTCACTTCAAGTTCTCATTCTCCATAGGTTAAGAAAGCATCCTTAGTTCCTCTAAGATACTAACGGATGTTCTTAACGTCAATCCAACGACTATCACTTTGATTGGCCTGTTTGTGCATCCATATGCTAAAAGCGTATGTGACATCAGGTAGCGTACATTTTTTAATGTACGGTTTCTCGGAGAATGTTAAAAACTTTAAATCTATCCCAGTAGATCTTTATTCCTAGAATAAAGGTTGTTTCTCCCAAGAATTCTACGGATAATATTTCATGAAAGCCAAGCTTTCACCGATTGTAATTATGGGAATATCATTTCCAAGAAATGACATATCATTATTTAGGACTTTCACTGTCAGCGCGCTCCCACTAACATCCTTATATACACAAGAATCATTTTCGTTTTGAATTAAATCATATACCATTATAACCTGCAAACCTTGTTTGATTTTTTGGTACGACAAAACCATCAAGATGTTGAAAACATCCTCCAAAAGGTTTCCGTTAAGGAAAGCGATTTTGGCATTCTGCTACCACATTTCATAAATGAAACATGCAGCATTAGCAAGCATTATCCAAATGGATTTACCATGGCAACATGTACAAGGTTTCATCGTAATCGACACACAATGTTGATAACGATACCTTTTCGCTACAAGCCTAGCTTATTATGTTGGTATGTTGCCTTCCACGTATGTCTTCCTTGAAGACTTATATAGTACCAATAGGCACAATGCCTTGCGGTATAATAACTAGTATCCAAACATAGTTGATATACATGGAATCCATTTCAGATATCATGGCACTTTACCATGTTAGGGAGTCGATACCTTGTATCACTTCCTCATACGTAGTCAGTTCGTATTCCTCAATAAGATTGACATCTCTTCGAGGTAAGATCAGAAACCCATACCCCAAGTTGTTTCCTGACTCTCTCCGACTTACGTCATTCTTGTGTATTCGAAGATTATTGGTATAGTTTCATCATTGATGAACTATTTGTGTTCCATTAAGGAATAGGTGCCTGGAACAATATTACTCTGATTTTCATCGAGTTTTACTTTCCTCCCACTTACCACTGCATATCGGTATTCCTTTTAGGAAAACCGCAAGGCGAGCAACAATTACATTGTTCTCTTGTGAGTTGTATAAGTACTATACTTTGGTTTCCCTAGGATAACCCACAACTTAGGCACTTATCCAATTTGGGTTTTAGTTTGGTATCATCCAAACATATGCCCAGCATACCCAAATCTTTAAGAATGAGAAACCCGATTTCTTTCCGGTTCATATCTAATATGAAGTCTGTCAAACAGATTTTTATTGAATCTTATTCAAAATAAGATATGCACTGTTAAATGCTTATTCGTTGAAGGAAATGGTAGCTCAGAGCCACTCATGATTAACCTTATAATGTCCAACAAAATTCGGTTACTCAGTTTGGACACACCGTCAAATTGACGTGTTCCGGGAGGAGTCCTCATTTGAAAAAATACTATACTCTTTCAAGTATTTGAGAAACTTATCGCTTAAGTATTTTCATCATGATCTAACCGTGATGGTTTTATACTTTAGCCGATCTGTTTGTCTATTTCGTGTCGAAACTGTAAAAGTTTCCGATTTGTGTTTCAAAAGAAACACATATAACCATAACGTGATGCCACATCCGTGTAGGTCACGAAATATTCATATCCACCTCTAGCCTAGCTAGACATAGGCCCACTTCACTTCACTATGAACTAGGGCTAACAGATCGGCGACAATTACACTTTTACCAAGTAAATAGTGTTTTATGCACTTTGCTGAATAAACTAGATTCGTAGACATTATTTGAATGGAATCAAATTTGTCCTAGTATCCACTCTTCAAAAGTGTGGATATACGAGTCTTTTTTAATTGTGTCCTAGACAACAATGACACAATTAAGACTCAACTGATTAATTCAGTTTAAGCTATTTGTTTGTCGTGTTATACGTTTGAGATTTATTTATATTCAAAATATAAATTATGTTATTCACATCTAATGTGTTTATCTCAATATCATCTTTATAAAATAAAACACTTTAGTGTTCTAGAATATAAAGGTATACCCGCAACGGGTTAAACACTGATATAGAGATAATATTTCTAGTCAAACTAGTTACATTATAACAGTTTCCTAATTTAAGTGCACACTCGAATGGTAGTTCCTAAACTTAGGTTTCTACGGTTAAAACAGTGACTTTCGTCCCGTTTCAGATTCGCAGATTAATCTCAAATGAAGTTAATATCTTGCTCATAGCAGATTCTGCACATCAGTACATATTTATGTACCACACTAAGTATCAAAAATCCAATTTTAATACTAGTAGTGAACATAACAATGACAAACATATTTCAAGTCAGAGGCTTGCTCGTCTTCAATTCCTTCATGTCTGCTTTGTCCAAACGGTAGTCACGCTTCCGCGATCCCGTTTGCCACAATTTAGGCAGACATTTTGGGATATGTCCTTTATCTTCCCAGAAGATTATGATGATTTTGTCTTTTGCCCTTTTCACACTCAGAAGCCTTTGGCCAAGCCTTGGCCTTCCGGAATGTCGAAATAAGATGCGCCTTGCGCTTTTGCCTTATTGCAAATTTTGGCTTTGACTCCTTGAGTATAGCCATTAACTCTCCAAGAGTTTACTATTGCAATTTAGTACTTCTGAAATCTAAAAATAGATTTATGAAGATCCTTCAATTTCATTATCATACTATAAAGATCTAATCCTTAGTTCTGATTAAAAAATTAAGGAGTCTATTCGGCAAGCTTAATGGATTAAGCACTAAAGTTATCATTACATGAATCTTCCAAAGATCATGCTCTACTATTTTATTAACTCCGAGATTTGGCCTAATATGTTATTTTATCAAATAAAGTAACTTATTAGTTTTCAGGACTATCCTGAAATTTATTCCCAATTTGAAAAATAAAGTCGTTTAAATACATTTTCCCCATGATTATGTTTTAAACACTAATCTTTCAATTTTTCTTGATTCTAATAGTCCAACTATTTAATCAATGATTTTAGGTACTATTTATTATAATGATTACTATAGTCCAACTATATAATCAACTATAATTTAATTAGTTAAATTCAATTATATTGATTACTATAATCCAATTATAAAATCAACTATTAATTGAAATAATTTGAATACAGTCCAACTGTTTACTATTGCAATTTAGTGCTTCAAAGATCTAAAAATAGATCTATGAATATCCTTCAATTTCATTATCATACTTTAAGGATCTAATCCTTAGTTCTGATTTAGAAATTAAGGAGTCTATACGACAAGTTTAATAGATTAAGCACTAAAGTTATCATCACATGAATCTTCCAAAGATTATGCTCTACTATTTTCTTAACTCCGGGCTTTAGGCCTAATATGTTATTTTATCAAATAAAGTAACTTATTAGTTTTCAGCACCATCCTGAAATATTATTCCCAGTTTGAAAATTAAAGTCCTTTAAATACATTTTCCCCAGGATTATATTTTAAACACTAATCTTTCAATTTTATCTTGATTGTTATAGTCCAACCATCCAATCAACGATTTATGTACTATTTATTATAATGATTATTATAGTCCAACTATTTAATCAACTATAATTTAATAGGTTAAATTCAATTATATTGATTACTATAATCCAATTATAAAATGAACTATAAATGATCAATTAAATTCAAATATATTGATTACTATAATCCAATTATATAATCAAATATAAATGAATAGTTTGAATACAGTCCAACTGTTTTATAAACAACAATTAAATATTAGTCCAACTAATAATTAATTAATTTGACTAATAATTGATATGAGCGCGTTTGGCAATTTATTAAACGAATATTGCAAATTTAATACTTGCCTCCCACTATTTTTCGGCGAGCCTCTAACCCTCTGTTGAGTACTCGGGAAACCGTGTTTCCTAGTGGGCTAGGATCCCGTTAAATGTCACACAATCTTGACTTTGGCCAACAAATTGTATGATAATTAACTAGGTAGATCTCTAAGATCAATTGGATCATATCAAATTCCTAGATCCAGTATGTGGGCATCCAAGTCCGAAATAAATATCTTATATATGCCAATATATCCAATATATTACCTAACCTTTTTCCTCTGAACCAACTAAGCCTTGGCTTTGGCACAACAAACTTAGTGGTCCCAGTTAAGCGTGACCCATTGACCTTGGAAAGCTTCGTAATCAATGTCGATGGACAAGAAATGTTCTTGACTTTGGCCAACAAACCACAACTTGGACAAGACACCAATATGGAACAAAGCTCTCGTGATTCAAACACATCCTCTACGGACAAAGGTTTTGACTTTGGCCAACAAACCAATGCCAGTCTTAGATCTTGAGTAAGAATCACTCAATGGAAGGAAAAGCGCTTAATATTTTGCGAGGGTTTTTCTCGTGCAAATTGGCAACCAATTTTTTATCTTTGATATGGTCTCATCATCATACACCCTTAAACATGCATTCTAAACACATAATAAGGTGCATATAAATAAAATAATAATGATATGTGGATGTATACTTAACACATTGACCCTAGATCAAATCTCTCCATTTCCTCTCTCCCGCTTGCACAAGTATTTGCTTCTACCCATTACATAACACTTCTAAAGAAACCTCATTTACATTGAGGGGAATAGGTGAGAAGAGAATTACAATGAGAAATGAGGTAATAGGCTGGACACGCAGGTCCAATTAATAAATTCTAAATTTATTACAACAATTTCCAAAATTGCCCCACTCATCTAATATCCATCTGATATACAATATTCATGCAACACAACCATTTATTCACACAAGCATGTTATCAATCAATCTAATCCAATTAATTAATCTGATAATTAATGACCATCCAATGTTCAAACAACGATTTGATTTTGCGCCAGTCCAACTCGTTTTGTCAATAAGTACTCAAAGTACGAATTCTTGAATTAAATTAAACTACAACATTAAATCCAATTTATTTTATATTTAATACTAATTCACTATTTAATTCCAAATTAAATATTACATTTTATTAACGAACCTTTACGACTTAAATTCCAAATTTAATCGTTACGGGTCTCAAAACCCGATTAACATCCAATGTTAATTTAATTAAAGTCCAATGGGTTTTCAATAAATGTCTTAAGGCATGGACTTTTGGTCAACTTGGGTGAAACCCAAAAACTAAAGCCCATTTAAAGGAATCACCCTTATATGCCTAGAAACCAATTTAGGCCCATTGGGCCCAATTAAAGTTAAAAATTAAGGTCCATTAGTCGTATTTGGACTTTATGGAAATGGTTTTGGGCCCATTTGGATCCAACCAATTTGCCTAATCCAATCTTGGTACAACCAAGCCCAATTAGCCTAATAACAACTTTTAAGCCCAAATCCAATTTAAGCCCAAATAATTAAATTCCAAAATTCCAATTTCACAATTTAATTACTCAAAGTGTATTGCAATAATTAATTAACTAAATCAATATTTCCAAAACACCAATTAGCCTAATTAATCATGCTCATTAACATTAAAACATGTCCAACACATTTTAATCAAAAATCAAACCCATTTTCATGCATACTAGTCTCGGCATTCATGGGGTAATTTATGTCCGATTTGGTTTCAATCCAATTAAATTCACAATCAAAATTAAATCAATATTCCCAATCGTTTCAAGTCATCCAATGATCAACGAAACAAAAATCCAAGACATTTAGGGTTCATCTAGTTTCGGCCAAGCCTCAACAAATTGGGGAAAATTGTTCCAAACCAATTTTCATGAAATTGATCCAATCATACTTCAATTCAACATCATTTAAGCACACTTAATCATCCAATTTCATCAAATCATGCTCAAACACATTTTACCGAATTTTAACCCTAAATCAAATTTCATGCTTTTACTCACTCTGATACCATTGTTGGCGAATTCTACGGTCCCGAGGATCGATTATCAAGCATAAAACAACATGTGAATACATAGGAAGTTACGGAATACTTACATTGATCGTTTGAGCGATGCGACGAAGAAGAAAACTTCAAGCTTCTCTCCTCCAAGTCTCGGCAGTGATCAGTTTATGTCCTCCAATATTTCGGCCATCTCCAAGCTCCAAGCTTTTGGGTGGTGATTCCAAGCTCACGAGTTGGTTTCCCTATCACCTTCGCAAGACCCCGAATGTGTGCTAGCACTTGGTGATTTTTGCCACAAAAATCATCCTTGCACCCCTATTTGTTCACAGTGAAACTAGTGAGTTTGAGGAAGAAATCAGCCCATTTGGGCGAGCGAGAGATGAGTGGAAAAAGAGAGTGTTTTGTTGATTATTAGATTTCTAAAATCCAAAAATACATATACCAAAATTTTGGAATTAGCCTTTCAAAAAAGGTCAACCTAATATTGGAGCCAAAAGGCATTTAATGCCATCCACCAACTCACATCAATCACAAGTGACATGTTGTCAATCACTCAAAGTGACTAGACATCACATCAATCAAAGTGACTAGACATCACATCAATCAAAGTGACTAATGATTTGACGCTTGATGTGACTTGCGTGCCGCACTCGAATTCGAAATGCGAATGCGCTCGCAAACACTCCCGGCTCGGGTTCGCTAATTCCAAATTAACGAATTTTCCATTGCGACGCAATTAAATAATTATGCCTAGCAAAATTACTATTCACGTCGCTAACAAATTAATTCTAAATTAACTCGTTCGCTCGAATTAAAATCTAATTTTAATTCTGCGTCGAAATCTAATTTCGTATAATATATCGAATATATTATTTTTTATCGATTAATTCCAAATTCATCGTTTTTCTCTCTTTAAATGATATTTTATCCCAGATTAATTTTTTCTCTCATCTAATTAATCCCAGATTAATAAAGTGCGAGTCATACTGTTGTAAAGTCTAATCCATGTCCCAAGATCAAAAGCACAAGCAAAATATATATAAAAGAATGAACTATATTGAAGTATGGCGGAATCAATACTCACAAAAACGGAATGTGGATGCGTTTGATGAAATAAAACTTGCTCCTTTGTGCAGTGAAGGATTCGGCCAAGCAGAAAAGAGAAGCTCCAAGCTATATTTGATCGTTCCAAGCTCTAAGATGAGTTTCCCAAAACACCTTGTAAGATCCCTTGATGTTGCTAGCCAAAGTTGTGCATTAGAGTTCCAAACTTGTACACTTTCTTCTTGTCTTGCCACAAAACAAATGAAGAATTGGAGAGCCAAAACAATGCCCACTGTTTCGGTAATTTGAGAGAGGAAAGAAGATATGATTTTTGTCTCAAAAATCAATTTATATTTATGTCATAATAATTATTAAATAATAATATACTTATGACACAAACCATGCAAAGGCTTAGAGTGTCTAACACTCAATTTCCATGCATTACCCTTGAGTGCTTTGTACACTATCTTCATGCAATACATCAACAATTAAATAATGCAAATAATGACATGTGTCATGTGGGCCCTACACGTTTCCAAATGAAAGTGGGCCCACGTGCACTCACGCGTTCGGGTCCGATATTTTCGAAATACCGAACTTACGTCGCGACGTTAATTAAATCGAATTTAAATAAATAATTGCGTCTAGCGAAATTATTATTTACGTCGCTAACGAATTAATTCTAAATTAACTCGTTTGCCCGAATTAAAATCTAATTTTAATTTCGCGTCGAAATCGAATTCCGATTATTATATCGAATATAATAATTTTACGATTAATTCTAAATTAATCGTTCTCTCTCTTTATATAGTACTTTATCCAAGATAAAGTCTCTCCGTAATTAATCCAAGATTAATCGAGTTTGAATCATACGTCATTGGTGAATCTTCGGGAAGCGACCCAAGAGACCTCTAGATATGTTGGCAGTAAATCCGGTTGTCGAACTATTCGAACACGTACGTACCAAGTACTACGTTTTTACCGATTTACAAGACAAGGTTAGCTTCTAGCAAAACGCCATGCCTACCCAATTCTCTAGAAATATTCTTACTGGAATATTAGATCTATAACAGGCGTAGTATACCGTAGTATAGTGTATATCGAACCAGTATCTGATGATCACATGTAAGGCCTGGGGCTGGAGATGTGTCTGCCCCGTACGATACACATATCGGACATCAAGCAACCAGTCTCTTTGAATCGGATAATCCTGACCTAGTCATATTATCCCGATGGTTGCAACCATTATAGAGTACTAGTTCTGTATCCCTCGCGATCATCATCTCTATATGTCTGAAGTGATACTTCCATCTTGACATCACACCCAGTACACTACGATTCTCGATAAACCCAGAAGAGGTGTACACAGAACCCGTTAAAGCCCTGTACCACCAAAATTAAATTTTACCGATTGTCGTAAGTACTAGCGATGCAAATCTCAGGTTAAGATCATATGCACCTACCCTGAAGCGGACTCCCATAGACACGCAGACATACTACCAACGGGACTCCGCGGGGTCTATCCAGAGCGAAGCTGTTTTCCGTACCATCGGTAAAACACAACCTCCTACCGCACTTGCA